>JAYMFT010147322.1:0-12698 GCA_038088735.1 Panulirus argus
TCTCTCTCTCTCTCTCTCTCTCTCTCTCTCTCTCTCTCTCTCTATCTATCTATCTATCTATCTATCTATCTATCTAGCTCTAACAACTGATCATATACCCTGCGATCCCTACAGTAAGATAGAATGCGTCACGGAGTGAAGGAGATCGTTGGTTCGTGGACGTTGACATCGTCGACCACCTGCAGTGAGGTGCTGGTGCCGTCCTCACGTTCAGTGCGTCTTTAACTACACACCCAGCCATGCACGTATACAGTCAAGCCTTTAACTTCTTGGGTCCGACGGTCCGGCCCTTAAGCTATGGTACGATCCTTGAACGCGATGGTTTATCATCCTTAAATACAACGGTGCAACCCTTGGGTGTCACGATGGCTTACCTGTAAACCTGACCCTTAAGCACCAGGTTTGTGGTCACGTCATCATGCGTATCTTTAGTCCGCATCGTCGTGTTCAAGGGTCGCTCAGTCGTGTTCAAAATGAGAAGGTGAACTGTCGCACGTGATCATGATACTTGTAAAGAAGATCCTATGATGTGAAAGAGCAGCTCGGGCGCAGCACAAAGCCCTCGGGCTGTAGTGGCCTTGAAACAAGCCCTGCGCTCTCGAATGTATCTCAGCGGCAAATAGTCCAAACTTGTGCGACTTTAAGTTTTAAATACACACTGCCATAACGTTTTAGCTGTAAGAGATGGGCGAAATAACTATTCAACCTCTTGAACACGACAGCATGATTCTTGGCCTTTGACCTGACCCGTAAAGGTCGTGCTGACGGGTTAGGAGAGTTGCACACACTATTTGTGAAGACGTATTTCATCTGGAAAATGTTTTACTCGCTGTTCACTGGTTGCAAACTGGTAGCCAAGCAAGTGTGACTGGACTACGAACAGTCAACTTAAACTTGAGTTCCATGATATACATGAAATATATCAATTATAGTTATATACAGATTCCTCAAAGTCTGACGTCCATGTTTCTTCATTACTCGACAGAGTAGCAACATTGCCCGTGACAGCACCAGGGATCACTAGCGGTGCTGGAGGGCTAGAGAAACACCTGCCTGTGAACCGACGTCCTCACGACAACGATCCCTTCCCTCATCCCTAAGCCCACTGGTGATCCTTACATCAGAAGATCTGAGTGGCAGAATATGTCCTAATTAGTAGGTGTCTGCAGCTGTGAGGCGTAGTCGTTCCCAATACGGAAAGTGAATAGCCCCCCTGGTGGGCCGCTGCCGCGCCGCACCTCCAGCCCAAAGTGTGAGGTACCTTTAGTCCCTAGCGTGAGGTACCTCCTGGTGGGGTACTGCCGCATCTCTAGTATACAGCGTGAGGTATTTCTTGGTAGACCACTGTGGTACCCCCCACTTCGTTATTGTTGTACTACCGCCAGTGCAAAGTGTGAGGTGCCTTCAATCACACCTCCAGCACTTAGGTGTGGTACTTCCTGGTGGGGCACTCCCGTACCTCCATGAGTTACGTGTAAGTCATAGCCAGCCAATGAACAAGCTTAGGTCACTGAGATCACTAAGGTCACTTTGGTGGTTTGTTCGCTGAACGACTCTGAAAGATATAATCGTTCTTCACGACCCCTGCCGCCCGCCCTCACCAGTCTTATACAAGCCACTGTAACACTGTAAAATGTGCAGGTGTCACGTTGGTATGATTGCATGACACGAAGGATGATATATATAGTGCTCTGGCCGCATCATACAAGTCATCAGCGTGTCATACAACAGGTGAAGGGCCGTATGATGCATGACACCTTCAGGCACAAGCACCACATGAAAGTGACTGGGCTCCGAGTGCAGCGGTCATCATCATCATCATGCTATGAGCTAAGCCAGACTATGCTTTCGTCACCCATCACAACATCGTACATGGAACCGCTCCTGCCAGAGAGCTGCAGGGCAGGGAGGGAGGGAGGATTATTATCAACAGCTAAGAGATCGATTATCGTGGATTACGTCCGTCTGAATTATCATAACTCCTGCCGCTCCCGTGTATCTCTTTCGTAACGTGTCAAGAAGAAGTGCGCGGAAAGTGGAGTGGAGTGAAGGTGAACAAGGGAGACTCGTTGGCCAAACCCATCATCATTCGAAGCCACCTTCTCTCTGCTGTAATACCCGTCCGCCTGTTACACCCAGCAACCTGTGTATTTTCCAATGGCCTAACTTTGAAAATTGGTGGAGTGTACCTTCAGTTTCCCAAACACGTTTGAATTATCTTTTTACGAAATTCATGATGTATAATGACGCTGAGTGCCAGCATACCTCGATATGCTGTGAATGGTTCATCCAAACTGATGGTTGACCTCGGCGGGTGCGTGACCACACAGGATGGTTGATTAGCTTAGATGGTTGATCCCACGGATAGTTAATCCCTTCGGATGGTTGATTTATTCCGATGGTTGAACTACTTGAATGATTAATTCCCTCGGATGGATGATATCTCCGAATGGTCGATCCCCTAGGATGATTAATTCCTCGGATGGCTGATACTCTCGAATGGTCGATCCCCCGGGATGATTAATTCCTCTGATGGATGATTACCCCGTTGGTTGATCCCCCGGATGATTAATTCCTGGGAAGGATGATACCCCGGATGGTTGATCCCCGGATGATTCATTCCTCGGATGGATGATACCCCCGGATGGTTGATCCCCTCGGATGGTTGATCCCCTCGGATGGATGATACCCCCGGACGGTTGATCCCCTCGGATGGTTGATCCCCCTAGACTTTCGATCAATCTAAGAGGCTTCTAACCACATGACCGAGCCGAAGCTGTGTTAGACATCACTTTACTGGAGACTGCGGACCAAGGTAGTGTACTGGAATAACGCCCTGACTACATATTACCGTTTACCGGGACGGTGTTCTGACCAATGTTTATAGCGTGCCGGGGACGGAGTTCTACCATGTTACCGTATACTGTGGTGGTGTTCCGCTTCACTGATCAGGGAGTCCTGACTACCTCGTATCCCCTCCAGCTCCGGGTCACATCCTAACCACCGGGTCACACCCCCTAACCAATGGGCCCCTACCCTTAACCACCGGGTTAATCTCCCAGTCTCAGGGTCGTTGTCCCTACCATCGAGTCACTCTCCAACCACCGGGTCACTCATCTAGCCACTCGGTCTCTACCCCAACCACTGTGTCCCTACACCAACCACCGGGTCACTAATCACTTGGTCACCCTCCAATCACTGTGTCACTGCCCCAGCCGAGGGATCATTCCCCAGCTGAGTCGTTCCCAAACACAAAACAGTTGAGTTGGTGTCATGCGTTTGGGTAAAGTGTTGATGTTTTTATATATAAGAAAAAGCAAAACCTTGACATGTACCTGGCGGTTGGTTCCATGTTTGGCCGCCTGTACCTGCCAATCTGGTGTTTGTGTAAGTTTAAAACTGTCTTTAAAAACCAGTTACCAGAGGATCGTACGATTCGATTCTGGACTGCATAATCAAGCAGCAATGCAACATGGCGAAAGGTTGGAAAAGATAAAAACAGTGCACGAGTACGGGAAGGTTGGCATGCGAGGACTCGCTGATTTCATTCTGCGAGCTTTCTCAGACCATTCTTCCTCAGCAAATTACGCCGTTCAAGCAGACAATGTTGCCTTAGCGAATGGCGCTACCCAAACAGACATCATCGTCCAAGCAGGTGACGTTACTTTAGCAAACAATGATACACTAACAGACGGCTCTATTCTAACATACAGCACTTCTCCAGCAGACGACGCCATCACACAAGACAACACTACACTGATAAATAACATAAATAACGTTACTTTAGCGAATGACGCTACCCTAATGGGCAAACTAACCAGAAAACGACGCTACTGTGGATAACAATGTTATTCCAGTAACACCTCTAACAGCCTTTAGAACAGAATCAACGCAAACCACGTCAAAATATATCTAAACAAAACCACAGTTATAACGTCAGCCTTGCTTCCAACCCCGCCCCACCCAGTACTGTCTCATTAGGCCTCAACCACCTCTAAATTATTCAGTCCACCATCACCATATCCTCCAGTTATTGTATTTACATTCTCCATCGACACAAGACGGGCTCCCTGCCCCTGGACTGGAGAACAAATACTCAATTTTCATTCTTCCCAGCTCACCTGTGCCTCCCCTACCTGGTCTTCCTCCCTATCCACCATACAAGAAGAGACACCAGAATGAGGACAGAAATGGGCGGGACACAAGTCCTGAGTTCGGAAAGAATTTACGCACTATTCCATGGCGCTGCCATCACACCCTGCCACCTAAACTCTCTCGTCCCTCCGTTGCAGTCCGGCAACACAACTACCGTACATCAAACCCACTCCAGCTCATACGGACTGCTAAAAGAACAGCCTCGTCCCAGCCATTAAGAACATCATCAGTAATCAGTAGATTGCCAGTGATGTGTTTGCGGAAGGACTATTTGCTTAATCTCCATCCACCCCCACCCCTTTTTCCAGCCTTACTGTTCATAGTCTGAGCATTTCCCTTGTATATTTGCAACCTTTGACTGCGATAGAATATCACTCATTACTATCATAAGTAGTAGTCGTGAAAGACGTTATACATGCAAACGAAGCTACGCTACGAAGCGATAGCTCCCACACTAGCTGAAGACGATACTCATGTGGACTGCAAACGGACGGCGCTACACTGACAGATGACTGCTACTCCAGTCGATGATGATACTCTATCAAACAACTTTACACTAGCAAGATAACACTACTAGCAAATTATACTTTAGTTAGCAATGATATACTCGCAAAAAAAAAATATGACGCTACTCTAGCAATCGATACTGCTCCACATGTTGAGCTAATCTTACAGATGGCGCTCTAGCAAGAGATTTTCTATATTTTTCTGGGCGAGGACGAGACACGCATTGCATGACTACACAACAAATCATTTTTTATCCTCGTGTACACCTTCTTCATGGAATACATTTTTTCCTGGATTTGGAGGAGGGCTGCTGAGGCAGAGTCTTCTCACATCATTTGCTTAGTTGATCATCCCACAACACTCAAGAGACTGGTAGCCCATCGGCAGTGCTGATATTTGCCGATAATTCTGAATTCACTTGAAACAGTCGTTCATTGGAACAGAATGGGGAAAAAAAAATGAAATACTGCGATAAGTATAGTCAAAGCGGAGATAGAAGAAAGAGAGATTATAAACACAGTAACAGGTAAAAGTTAATAGAAGAAATGGAAGAGAGAGAGAGAAGCAGAATCATTGCCATGTCTGAGGGATCAAATGGACTTTGACGTGGTGTAAAGGACGACCAGTGGTGCTGCAGTGTGAACGAAGCCGGAGAACCAGTGGTGAATAGAGGGTCAAAGTTCTAATCCCCCCATCTGAGCAGGACAGTGCCATCCTCGAGAGACACGGCGGTACGACCCTTCAGTGTAATGGCCTGGGTTTCGACCTGATCCTTAAGTTTGAGGTCAAATGCCAGGCCGCTAATATCCATGGGTCGTGTCATTATGCTCGTGGCTCGTAAACGCCGTGCTCAAGGATCGCGACTCAAGGGTCATTATCGTCTTACTCAAAGATCGCACCGTTGTGCCACAGCGGTGCCGCCATGGGTCACTAAGGCCGACCATTCCCCAGCTTCAAGCTGTAAAGTCCGCCACTCTCTATATTAGGTAGTTTGTGTGTGTGTGTGTGTGTGTGTGTGTGTGTGTGTGTGTGATTTCCTACATCTACTCTACATGGTGAGGGGGAGGTGGGTTCTGCACTAATGGGGCCCCATCTCTTGAACTTTCTTTTCTGTCATACTCTTTTTAAACTTCTGCATTCTGTTCATGTTCACTACTTCATCATTCAGTATATTTCATTCATCTACAACTCGTATACAATAAATACATTTTTATGAAATGTTTGGAACAAGTTTCTTGTTTAACTCATGTTATTTGATTACTATTTGCGTTTTACGGGGTGAAAGTTTTACACTTGTGTTACCCATCCCGTCTCTTAACCTTGTATATATGTATCATGTCTTTACTCCTATGTTTGTTTTGCACAAACACACACACACACACACACACACACACACACAAACATACACACACATACACATAAGCCTAAGCCAGGTACCCATTTATCGATCAGCCCCGAGGGGTGGATGAACACCTGGGTTGGGTGTGGGCCGACTGACACGCCCAGGATTTGAACCAATGCGGGTCAAACCCCGGGTTGGCCGGTGCCGACTCATGATCACTAACGCCAACCACTACACCACGGAGGCCCGTGTCCTCTGGTCGCTCTTTCTTCTAAGAACTGTTAACTGGTAATGTCAACACACTAGTTTAAAGCCCAAGAGTTGTGATCAAGTCACCCCTTACCCCTCTCTCCTCCAGTGTGAACAAAGTTGAATCCCCTGATCTATTCTTGTAACTCGGTTTTCCTGGTACCATCTTCGCTGTCCTTTAAGTGCGGTGACCAAACTTGCGAAGCATATCCTACTTTTGGCTTAATGTAGTAAGTGAACTGCTTGATGAGCATTTCATTATCCACGTATTTACATATTGTTCCATCATTTGCCAGCAGACATTTTGTCTCCTTTACTGTCTTCCTAAGCTGGGACTTTGACGGCATGCTAAGGACAATATCTAGTCCTGAGTCCTTTTTCACTCATGGATTCCTGCGGCTTATTTCTTGCCAGACGATACTCACAGTGAGGCCTTCTTTCGCTCTATCCCACCCTCATTACATTGCATCGAATCGGCAGGAATTTCATCGACCGTGTATCAGACCAACTTTGAAGCTTCTCTTTGTCTCCTTGTTGGCTAATGCAATTTTCCTCCCGCTTTTCCTCTCTCATGTCTTTGGCATCATCCGCTAACCTATACAGGTAAGAGTCCAATCCTTCTAGCAAATCATTCATACAGTTGTCCCAGAACAGAGAACCTCGGCATGCCAGTGGTGACTTTCGTCCCCCTTCCACGAAGATAATCTTCTATCCATCAAAGGAGACTCCTCCTCATCCCTTCTTGAAGATCCAGCTTCTTTACCAGCCCTCCTATGTGGTGCTGTGTTCAATGCTTTCTGGCAGTCGAGATGCAGGGAATCCATCCAGCCTTCTCTTTTATCTACAACGGAGCTCACTCTCCCGCAGAAATCTAATAAGTTCGTAAAAAAAGATCTTCTTTCCCCGAAACCGTAATATGTTTCACCTAGCAAGTAGTCATTCATTTGTTGTTGTTTCCTATTATCATTTCCAGTACTTTACATACCAGTATCCGCAGATATCACGCTTATCAGAGAGACCTGTCTGTGGTTCAGAGCATCCACCCGGTCTCCTTTTCCTGCAGATACATAAAACGTTTGCTCTTTACTTCTCTCCAGCAACATCTTGAACAACATTTTACGAGGTTTCTCAAGTGTATCTGCACACATCTTCAGCACACCTGGAGAAATTCTTTCTGTACAGGAAGCCTAATATTGGTTAAGACCCTTTACTACCAGATATTTCAATGCTTCCCATGACCTCTTCACCATTCCATCTCACTAGTGTTGGGGCTCTTTACCTAACAATTAACTCATGATGACTTAATGCAAAAGTTCTGAATTGCCTCCTAATTTGCCCACAACATTATCGTCAATTTCATTGTCCCTTCTTTCTTATCCTGCTTTTTGCTCTCCTGAAACCCTGCAAGCGCTAGCTTGTTGGGGTGTCGCCTGTATCGTCTTTACAGTATATATCGCTGAGCTCCATCACTTCCTCGTATTTTTTCTTGAAATACACATCCTACCTCAGCCTTTAACTATAAGGTACCCACGTCCCTACTCTTCACTGTACATAACACAGAACCTTCCACCACAATGTCCTGGTTCCTGATTACTGAACTCCACTTCCTAGCTTGTTACCACAGAAATTGTTGAGTTCTATGTAGTTTCCACAATGATATATATATCCTCTAGGAGTCTGGTTTCATTTCACGTTTGCTAAATCATCAAACAAAGGAATTGCATGATCACTTTTGTAGCTCGCGTGGCATATTTGCTGTCCTCAGTATCTATGCTACTAAGTATCACGATAAGATCTATTAATGATAGTGTATCAGTCCCTCTGATCCTAGTGTGCTCAGTGACATGCTGGTATACGAAATACCCCTCCATACACTCTTATATCTCGCATTTCCATAAATGTCGTTCCCCACGAAAATCCAAAGTTCCCTCCAGTCTACCCTTTATAATTGAACTCCTCCATTGTCAGTACTTTACAGGCTTTAAGAGAGTGAATGCTTTAATCCTTCATGTGCCTTCCTGATTGTTCGTTCATTGTCATCATTGTACATTTGTTTCGATTCATTATATGTCTTCGGAGGATTACGTATCATTAACAACACCATGCACTTCTTTCCTGCTGTTGCTCATCCCATTATGTGCTGTCTGAATAGTCCACCTACAAGGATTTCCCCAAACATACGGCCGTTTCTTGTTAAGAGGATCAGTCTTCCCTCTTCTTCTGTGTTCTCTTTCCCTCTCTGTTATCATACAACTCTCTGGACACAACAGCTAAGGTGTGATCGCTTTGGCAAGTTTGTGTCTTCACAACACTAACAACATTTGGCGTTATTGCCCGTAACTGGATTCTTGATTTCCAGCTCTTTAACGTTTACTGCTGGTCCACCTGCATCTACATACATTACCCTCCGTCAGGCATTTCCGTCACTTAACATTCATAACCTCTCTGCCGTAACGGCGGGGCTGTTCCCTCCTCTTGCCTCATTTGACGAGTCTCGTTTTTGCCTTCTGACTGTACTCATTGCTTCTAGCAGCTTTTCTCCCACACCGTATATTCTTAAGACCTTTCATAAGTCATCTTTATCAACCCTATCACATGTTTTCTCCAGATCCATAAATGCTACATATAAATCCATCCGCTTCTCTACGTATTTCTCACTCACATTCTTCAAACACCTGATCCACAAATCCTCCACCACTTCTGAAACCACATGGTTCCTACACAATCTGATGCTCTGTACACGCTTTCACTCACTCAATCATTGCCCTCCCATACAACTTACCGGTACATTCAGCAAACTTATTCGTCTGCAGTTTGAACTCTTGCCTTTATCCCGCTTACCTACAGTGCCTTAGCCACTATACATGTATTCCACCAATGCTCAGGCAACTCACTATGATCTACAGTATCAGACAGTGAAAATCCTAACTAACCAATTGATAACACAGTTACCCTCTTTAATAATTAGTTCAACAGCAATACCATTTACTTCAAACGCATTGCCATATTCAATCTTACATAAATGTAGGCTTTCACTATCTATTCTTACATCTCCTAACCACTCCCCATAACCCTCTCGCTTCGCATACCTCCCCTACGCAAACACTGTGCATCTGCCACCCTATCATCAAGCACATTCAACAGTCCTACATAATACTCACTCAGTCTCCTCCTCCTCCCTTCATCACTATCTGTTACCCCTTTCCCTTTCTCCCCCTTCACCGATGTTCCCGTTTGTTTTCGTGTCTTTCCCACATTATTTATCTCCTTCCAAAACATCTCATCTCCCAAAAGTTTACTGATACTCGCTCACCCCAACTCTCATTTGCCCTGTTTTTCAACCCTTACACCTTCTTGACCTCCTGCCGCTTTTTCTTATACAGCCCCCAATCATTTGCGCTCCTCTTTATATGTACCAGCCAAACGCCTCTCTTTTCTCTTTCACAACAACTTTGCTTCTTCATTACACCATTCAATACCCTTTCTAATCTGCCCCCCTCTTATCTTTCGCATGCCACATGCATCTCTTGTACATGCCAGCACTGCTGCCCTAAATACCTCCCATTCCTCACCCATTGCCCTTGCTTCATTTACTCTCATCCTTTGCCATTCTACACTTAATCTCTCTTGCCATTTCTTCACACGAGTCACTTTTCCAAGCTCACTTACCCTCACGCCTTTCTTCTCACCGATGTTGTTTCCTCTTTTCCGATAACCTCTACACATCTTCACCCTCGCCTCCAAAGGCAGTGATCAGACATTCCACCAGCTGCCCCTCTCAGCACTTTACATCCAAAAGGCTATCTTTTACACGCGTATCAATAAATATGTGATCCAATAATGCCCGCTGATCATCTATCCTACTCACATACGAATACTTGATTATGTCCCTCCTTTAACCCAGGTATTCCCAATCGTCGGTCCTTTTTCAGTACACAACTCCACAGGCTGTTCACCATTTCCTTTCATAATACTGAATACTCAATGTTTCCCAATTATACTCTCAACTGCCGCATCAGTCACTTTTGCATTTAAATCACCCATCTCTAATACCTTGGCCCCTGCATCAAAACTGCTGACACACTCACTTAGCTGCTACTAGAACACTTGTCTCTCATGAAAGCGGTTTTGAAATTCACTTCCTTATGCTCTTTTACACATTCCTACAACTCCTGCTTCAGGAATTGAACTAATCCTTCCTTGGCTCTTGTCCTCTCACCACCCCCTGACTTTATTCCCAAGACGTTTCCAAACCATTCTTCCCCTTTACCCTTGACCTTCGTTTCACTCATAAACTGAACATCCAGCTTTCTTCCCTCAAACATATTATCTATTTCGCCTCTTTTATCATTTGGCTACATCCACACACATCTAGAAATCCCAGCCTGAGCCTCCGAGAAGGATGAGCACTCCCCGCCCAGCTCCTTCTTCTGTTTCCTCTTTTACAAATTGAATTACAAGAAGGGGAGTGTTTCCAGCCCCCCGCTCCCGCCCCCTTTTACTGCATGCAGGAGATACGAAGGTAGAATTCTTTCTCCCTTATTCCATTTATATATATCTTTTTCATACATATTCGCCATTTCCTGCGATAGCGAGGTAGTGTCAAGAAAGAGGACTGAGCCTTAGAGGAAAAATCCTCACTTGGCCCCCTTCTCTGTTCCCTCTATGGAAAAGTAAAAACAGGAGGGGAGGATTTCCAGCCCCCACTCCCTCCTCTTTTAGTCGCCTTTTACGACACGCATGGAATACGTGGGAAGTATTCTTCCTCCACTATCCCCAGGCACAGGCAGACAGGTAGTTAAATAGAAAGATAAAACCTGTTTGTAAAAAAAGACGACACATGGACTGATCAGTTGCCTGATAGTTAAAGGAGTCTTTAATACCATCATAACGTCTGAATAATATGAATTATGTAGTGAGGCGTGATGAGCATATAGCAATCATGGGTAAAAGTAAATGCGCACATGACTCAGCAACTCTTCTATAATACCAGATAAGAGGGAGAGAGAGTGAGAGAGGCGTGGGCAGCCTGACGTAATACCCAGGTCGGGAATACCACAGGGACGAAGCTACGAAGAAGGAAAAAAGAAGAGATCGTGAGATAATAACTGGGGCAGAAATTTATATAAAGTAGAGTGAGTACGCAAGCGGAGGCGGTTAAAAGCGATGGAAAGTCATGGAAGACCTGGAAATGGAGAGAATTGAGAGGGTTATAAGTCAAGGAATTATCAAGGCGGGAAGAAAAGAGAATGTTGTATAATTGTTTTTTTTTTTCATTCGTGTTATTCATGGCCTAGTGGAAGACATGTGTAGTGGGGTCACAACGCTATAGAGACACGCATGGTGATAATGGTGAAAGCTTGCCACATGTGATGTCTCCAACAAAGACCTTACCATTCCCTACCACATGTATACCTTCGTAGACATCTTATTATCTATATGACGTTGTGATTTAATGATATAAACCTAGAATCACTTCTGTGGGGTTCCTGCAGCTTTAAGGCTGCGCTAAAGATAGTAAGAGGGAATATGATGGACTTCCTTGGAATGAGAGGTTCGTCGAAGAATTTCTACTCTTCTCGTCCATCTGTTTAGAGGTCGGTTGGCGAGAGGGGTGAACGCGAGGGCTTTGGAGACTGGGGCAGGTCTGCAGTCTGTCGAGGGTTGGGAAGCCTGGGACGTGAGTCAGTTGTTGTTTGCTGATGATACGGTACTAGCGACAAATTCAAGTGAGAAACTGCGGGAGCTGGTTTCTGATTCTGGGAGAATGTGTAAAAACACAAAAATGAGAGTAAATGTGAATATTAGAAAGTTTCGTAGATTTAGCAGTGGAGAGAGGAGAGAGACAGGGCTGCCGAAGTGCAGTGTGTTAGATACCCGTGAGTGGACATGGTGGCAGATGAAAACACGGAAGCAGAAGTGAGCCATAGGGTGGTGAGGGAGTGAAGATCACAGGCGCATTAAGGGATGTGTGGAAAGAGAGGTCACTGTCTGTCAGCGCAAAACGGTTTAGTGGTCCCAACGGTGTTCTAGGGATGCCAGGCGAGGGGTCGTGGGCCCTAAATGACAAAGTACGGAAAAGGGTAAATGCGCTGGAAATGAAATCTTTGAGGACAATATATGGTACGAAGAGCGTAATTGGAGTGAGAAATGACAGGGTAAGAGAGAGGTGTGATATTAAGAGGAATATGTAGGAAAGAGCTAAAGAAGGCGGACTAAAATGGTCCGGACATGTGGAAAGGATTGGTGAGAAGTGGAAGGAACAAGAAAAAGGATAAAACCAAGACGGTGGAAGGACTGAGAAAGAGATCCTAGGATGGCCCGAGGGCCTGAACATGTAGGAAGTTGAAGAAGTGCAAAGGATAGAATGAATTGGAGAGATGTGCCATACAGAGAGCGATGTCCTGTCAGTGCGCTGGACCATAGCAAATACATATATCTATAT
>JAYMFT010147333.1:0-26756 GCA_038088735.1 Panulirus argus
CGCGGGAAAAGGCGAATTTGTATGAAAAAAAAAAAAAATATATATATATATATATATATATATATATATATATATATATATATACTTGCTCACTTCCATACATTCCTGGCACCACCCCACCCCACAGAAGACAATACTGCCACCCCATGGGCCAGTGAAGTAGCTCCAGGAAACAGATGTAAAAAAGGAAACATTCACTCACATTCAGTCTCTAGCTGTCATGTGCAATGCACCAAAACCACAGCTCCCTATCCACATCCAAGCCCCATAGACCTTTCCATGGTTTACCCCAGATGTTTCACATGCCCTGGGTCAGTCCAATGACAGCACATTGACCCCAGTATACCACATCATTCAATTTCACTCTATTCTGTGCATGCCTTTCACCCTCCTGCATGTTCAAACCCCAATCGCTCAAAATCCTTTTTACTCCATCTTTCCACTTCCAAGTTGGTCTCCCAATTCTCCTTGTTCCCTCCATCTCCAACACATATATCCTCTCTGTCAACCTTTCCTCACTCATTCGTCCCATATGTCCAAACCATTTCAACAAACCCTCTTCTGCTCTCTCAACCACACTCTTTTCATTACCATACATCTCTCTTACCCTTCCTTTACCTACTCAATCAAAACCACCTCATACCACACAATGTCCTTAAACATTTCATTTCCAACACATCCACCCCGCTCCATACAACCCTATCTGTAGCCCATGCTATAGATGGTCTGAGATGGTGTGATCGAGTAAGTTGTGATTGTATTGGGCTTTGTCCAGTCTGATCAATTTCCTTATTTCCCCTGCAACCTCTGAGGGCAATCCCTTCATTAGCCAATGGTAAACACTCTCTGTTTCTCTTTGCTGTAACTACGAACATACCCAAGTATGTTTCTTTAAACATATGGATCTGTTTCTCTTCACTACTGCCGTTATAAATTGCAGAACTGCAGCCACTTGAACATTCTGAGGAGCCATCTTTGTTGTTGTTTACATTTGTCCTAGCGCATGACTGGCCTGGTGGTTCTTCTGGGCAGTGTGACAGGACGCGTTCAAAAAAACAACAGTTTTTGGAGAGACAACGAGAAAAGTACATGGAAAAAATGTTAGTGTGACATCGCCTTTAGTTACAAAGCTGCATATCTATCTAAATTTTTCCAATTACTACCATCTTTTGCATATCATGAGCTATGAAACCATGGTCACAATAAGAAGTGGGAGGAGGGTTAATTGAGTTAAAAATGATAGGGAAAGAGAAAGGTGTGGTAATAAGAGGAGTATAGTTGAGAGAACTGAAATGGTTGTTCATAAATTGTTCAGACCTTTCCATGGTTATCTGCTTCAGTCTACTGACAGCACATTCCCCCTGTATACCATATCATTCAACTTCATTCTATCCCATTCCTTTCAAACACCTGCATGTTCAGGCCCCAAACATTCAAAATCTTATTCCCTCCAACACTCCATCTCCAATGCAGTCTACCCCTTCTCCTCCTCCCCTCCACTTCTGAAACATATATCCTCTATGTTAACCTCTCTTCATTAATTCTCTTCAGCAATCCAAACCATTTCAGCACACCCTTTTAAACTCTCTCAACCATGCTCTTCAGATTCCCGCACTGTTCTCTTATCTTAATGTTCTTATTCAATCCTCCCTCTTCACATAATATACTGTCCTTACATTTCATTTCTAACACATTCACCCTCTTTTATAAATTCTCATTTATTTCCCATACCTCTCATCCATACAATATCATTGGGGCTAATATACCTTCAAACATGACCATCTTCAACCTCCCAGATACTGATCTCTCTTTCTGCACATTCCTTAACGTTCCCAGAACCTTTGCCACTTCACTCATCCTTAACTCACCTCAGCTTCCATGGTTTCATTTTCTGCCATGACCATTCATAGGTATCTACAATGCTTCACTTCCTCCAAGTTTTCTCTATTCAAACTTACACCCCAACTAGCCTGTCTCCCTCCACTCTTAAACCAAATAACCTTGCTTTAATTCACATTTACCATCAACTTTCTCCTTTCACACACTCTTCCAAACTCAGATACCAATTTCTGCAATTTCTCACTTAAAACTGCCACCAGTGCAGTGTCATCAACAAATAAAAACTGACTCACCTCCCAAGCCCTTCTCTCCAAGACCCCTTGCATTTACCTCCCTCAACACCTCATCCATAAACTGATTAAACAGCCATTAAACATTAAACACCCATCCCACACACCCACCTTCACCTGGAACCACTCATCCTCCTCTCTACCTATTCATACACATACCTTACTCTCTTGATAAAACTCCTCACTGCTTGTGGCAGCTTTCCTCCCACACCATACATTTGTAGCACTTTTAAAAAAGCATCTCTATCAACCCTATCCCATACTTTCTACAGACCCATGAACACCACATACGAATCCCTTTGTGTTTCTAAGTACTTCTCATGCATATTCTTTAAAGCAAACACCTGATCCATACATCATTTTCCACTCCTGAAACCACATTATTCCTCCACAGTCTCATGCTCTCTGCCTGCCACCACCCTTTCAACCATCACACTTCCACACAACTTACCAGGTACTGTTAAGCAGCCAACGACCAGGAAGGTATGTTACCAGTGCTACCTGCCTGGGTATCAGGAGGGTTAGTGACAGTTGTGCAGTGAGCTAGCACTTCAGCGGTTGTCAAGTTGCACTCCTCTGACCCAGGTAGTTGTCTTTCCTTTCTGCCTCACCCACACATGGACTATTAGCTTTCTGTCCAAAAAACATACAATCTCTCCTTGTTACACATAATACCTAGCTACACTTAACTCACACAGCTCATTCTTCATAACTTCAAATTTTTCTACGATGAACACTATGCACTAGCCCAGCCTTTTGGCAGAATGGTAGGAGCAGCAGATAGCAGTAGTAAGTACGAACATTTAGGCAGGAGCATTAGGCAGAAACATTATGTAGCAGTAGCAAGCAGGAGCATTAAGTAAACACATTAGTTAGTAATAATCAGTAGGAACATTAGGTAGGAGCTTCTGCAAACACCGCATTACACTTGCCCTTTGCCAGTGGCCTGTTAAGGGTGAGGCACTAAAGGCTAAGAAGTGGCACTGGAGTACACTAGTTATAGAGATCTATTACCATGGCCACCCTTTTGAGGGAGTTCCAGTTGGAACAGGCATCGGAGATATAGATAGATAGACAGAAAGTCAACAAGCTTCTACCTCTGTAATTTTGAAACTCACTTTTATCTCTGTGCCTTTATAAAATGGCATTATATACAGATTCCATCATTCCTCAAGCACCTTATCATGATCCATACATGCAATCAAAATCCAAACTAACCAGTCAACAACACAGTCACCCCCTTTCTCAAGAAGTTCAATTGCAATATAATCCACTCCTGCTGCTTCACCACATTTCATCTCATAAAAGGCTTTCACCATCTCTTCTTTCAGAAAACCATTTGCCATGACTTTCTTCCCTCACATACCTCCCTGATCCAAACACCTTGTATCTGCCACCATATCCTCAAACATAATCAACAGTCTTTCAAAGTACTCACTTCATCTCCTCTTCATCTCATCTCTTGTCTGTTACCACTTCCCCGTTTGCCCTCTTCACCAACATTCCCATTTCTCATTTATCTCAATTAACCACTTTTTAAAACATATTCTTATTTTCCCTGAAGTCAACTGGTATTCACTCACCCCAAATCACATTTGCCCTCTGTTTTAGTTCCAACAACTCCATCTTGAACATCTCCCAATCGCTTTTTACTCCTTCCCTTTAAGTACCATCCATACATCCCCCCTTTTCCTTCCAATAACAACTTAACTCTGTCATCCTACCATTCACTACCCTTTCTCACCTACCAGTTCCACAATCTGCATACCACACACTTGTCCCGCACATGCCATCACGGCTTCCCTAAATAACCCCCATTCTTAACACAGTCTCCTAGCTTCATTTACTTTCACCTTTTGCATTTCTACACTTAATCTCTCAAGGTATCTCTTCACAAAAGCTTCTTTTCCAAGCTCACTTTCAATATCCTCTTCTCATCCATACCACTTCCTCTTTACAAAAAAATTCTACAATTCTTAATCCACACCTGCAGCATGTAAGGATCAGGTATCCCACCAGCTGCTCCTCTCAGCACATTCACATTTAAGAGCCTCTCTTTTGCACATCCATCGGTTAGAATGTAATCCATAAATGCCTACCTACCATCTTTCCAACTTCACGTATACTTCCATATGTCCCTCTATTTAAACCAGGTAGTCCTAACCAACAGTCCTTTTTTCAGCAAACTACTCCAAAAGCTGTTCATCAATTTCATTGACATTACTGAATACTCCATGCCTCTTGTCATAACCCCCAATTACCACATTACCCACTTTTGCATTTAACTCCCCCATCACAAATATCCGATCTCTCGCCTCAAAACTACTGATACACTCACTCAGCTACACCAAAAACACTAAGCTCTCTTTGTCATTCTTCCCATGGCCAAGTGTATAAGCACTAATAATCACCCACCTCACATAATAAACTTTCATTTTCACCCATATTAGTCTGGGGCTTGCTTGCTTACATTCTGTCGCATATTCCCAAAAATCCTCCTTCATATAAGGAGGAGTTAATATGTAAATTAGCACTGGAAATCATTACCACAACTAAACACTGCAATATCTCTTGAATAAACATAATAAATCTCTTACTCTCATTTTGAAGACTGAGGATAAGGAGGAGAACTTGTTCATGAAAGACTGCTGGGGCTTGGGAGTTGCTATAAAATCTTCATGGTCTGCTGGCTCAGAAGAATGTGACTGACTGTCTGGGGCACACACAAGACAACGTTTGGAATCATGGTCAGCAAGGCTTTCATTTATATTATGAACTAGTAGATCATGGATGGCTGAAAAAGTAATGATGATAAAATCACACTGTGATGCATATTCACATGAAGTACAATGCAAATTATTTACATATGAAAATAAGCCAACAAAGAGTGACACTGATTAAGCAATACTTATCCAAATAATAATCTCTTTTGCCACTTTGCAAATTCACTTGAGGACACACAAAAGCAAAAATAGTTTTGAAATGACAGCCACCTTTTAGAAAACTGACATGATGAAACAAGAAAACCTGAGTCTCACAAACTTGTTCAGATCACTGTCGTGAAATCATAACTCATAATCTGAGCAGGAAAATAAAACGATGACACATGTAGTCTTAAAGACACAGGTTATGGTCTAAAAGTAAAGTTGAGGCCACTGGCTTGTAATTCATTGTTACCTGGTTGCAATTACCTAATCATACTGTACTGGGATGGAGTTTTATACTCATGGAGCCTCATCTCTTGAACACTCTCTAATATTTTCTGCCAAGACTGTATATTCTCATATGCCAAGACACTAGATATGATACAGCCTACAGCTCAAATCCAATCCATAACAAGCTCTAACAGAATTATGAATAAAATAGTACAGAAGTCCCGTTAAAACAGGAGGACTTTTCAACTTGGGAACATGGGTACTATCAAGCTCTAACAGAATTATGAATAAAATAGTAATGAAGTCCTATTAAAACAGGAGGATCTTTCAACTTGGGAATATGGGTAGTATAGCTCTTAAGCAAATTACTAAGTCATGAAGTGATGCTTGGCATCAACATGGTCAAAGACTGCCTGCAGCTGACAACTCATGATGTTATCAATTTATAAAACTGACAAAGAAAACATTTATAATCAACCCTTTGACCATGAAACTATTTTCTAGCAGCATTCACAAGGAGTGGCATTATTCAGTAAATTATGAAAATGGTGACTGGACCTCTCTCTCTTTCTTTTTTTTTTTTGTGTGTGTGCATGCGAGGAGAGAAATCTAGATGTTCTAGTTCTTAGTGAAACAAAGATAAAAAGAGATAGGGGAAGGATGATTTGGAAAAGTCTTGGGACAAAGTCAGGGGTTAGTATGAGGGTGAGAGCTAAGGAAGGGGTAGCCCCTTTTGCTGAAGGATGATTTATGGAAATGTGTCAGAGTAAGATGTAAGCTCCTGACTAATGTGGGTTAAAATGAAGGTGATTATGAAAGATGGGTGATTGATATACCTGGCCATGAGATGAATGATGAAGCTGAGTGTTTTGGAAGAAGCTAAAGGAATGTGTCTGTTGCTTTAATGCAAATGGCTGGGTATTAGTGATGGGTGATTTGAATACAAAAATGGGTGATATGGCAATTGAAGGTATAACAGGGGGTTATTGGATATTCAGTAAGGCATACAAAAATGCAAAATAATACTAAATTTTCATCCAAGTGGTGGAAAAATCAATTGGAACTACATTGCACCTCTTAACTGTCATGTCAGCAAGGGTGTCAGCCAACACTTTGGCCCCTATCAACTGGCAGAGGCAGGAAAAATTCAAGAAAAGAGGGGAAAATACCAGTAACAGTACATTCCTTACCACCAGCTGATTCACAACCAAGGCTTAGAAGAAGTGTTTGATCATTTAAAAAAGAATGAGGCCCTCATTGATAACCTGAATACTGACTGAATGTACCCTCATGTTGTTTAGAATAATTACAATTGTTTCACATGCCCTTAAAGAAATCTATAGGGAAAGAAAAATGTTAACCACACTGCCAACATTGGATTGCTTTTTCAAAACAGCAACACAAACTTTTCTCCTCTTCCCTCTCCACTTTAAACAGCTGCTGAATCTGATAATTCTGGAGATAACATAGACAAGCCTAATGCTCTCACACTTCCTACAAGTAGCCATCACTCCACTCCAATCTGACTCCACTAACTTGTCCCTCAACCCTGTTGAACATAATAACCTTGCTTTTATTCACATTTTCTCTCAACTTTCTCCTTTCACACACACTTCCAAACTTATTCACCAACTTTTGCAGTTTCTCACTAGAATCAGCCACCAGTGCTTTATCATCGGCGAACAACAACTGATTCACTTCCCAGGCCCTCTCGTCCCCAACAGACTGTCTACTTGCCCCTCTTTCCAAAACTCTTGCATTTACCTCCCTCACCACCCCATCCATAAATATATTAAACAATCATGGGGGCATCACAAACCCCTGCCATAGACCAACCTTCACTGGCAATCATTCATTCTCCTCTCTTCCCACTCGCACACATGCCTTACTCCCTTGATAAAACTTCTCACTCCTTCTGGCAGCTTTCCTCCTACACCATATATTCTTAAGACCTTCCAAAAAACATCTCTATCAACCCTATCATACGCCTTTCATAGACCCATAAATGCCACATATAAATCCATTTGCTTTTCTATGTTCTTCTTGTACACCTTCTTCAAAGTAATCACCTGATCCACAAATCCTCCACCACTTCTAGAACCACACTACTCCTACCCAATCTGAAGCTCTGTACATGCCTTTACCCTGTCAATCAACATCCTCCCATAAAATTTTCCAGGGTATATTCAACAAACTAATGCCTCTGTAATTTGAACACTCACCTTTATCCCCTTTGCCTTTATACATTGGCACTATACATGCATTCTGCCAATCCTCAGGCAATTTACCATGATCCATACATACAATGAATATCCTTACCAATCAGTCAGCAATGCAGTCACCCCTTTTCTTAATAAATTCAACTGCAATACCATCCTATCCCACCGCCTTGATGGGTTTCATCTTCCGCAAGGCTTTCACCACCTCCTCTCTCGCTACCAAACCACTTTCCCTGACTTTCTCATTTGCATACCAACCCAATCTAAACATGCTATATCTGCCACTCCATCAAACATATCTAACAATCCTTCAAAATACTCACTCCATCTCCTCACTCTATCACTACCTGTTATCACTTCCCCTTTTACTCCCTTCACCGGTGTTCTCATTTGTTCTCTTGTCTTTCACAAATCATTTACCTACTTCCAAAACATCATTTTATTCTCCCTAAAGTTTAATGATACTCTCATCCCAACTCTCATTTGTCCTCTTTTTCAACCCTTGCACCTTCTTCTTGATCTGTTACTATCTTTTATACATCTCCCAACCATTTGCACTCCTTTCTTGTAAGAACTGCCCAAACACCTCTCTTTTCTCTTTCACCAGCAACTTTACTTCTTCATCCCAACACTCATTACCCTTTTTAATCTGCCCACCTCCCACCTTCTATATGCCATATGCATCTCTTGCACATTCTATCTCTGCTTCCCTAAATACATCCCATTCTTCACCCACACCTCTCACTTCATTTGCCCTCACCTTTTGCCATTCTACACTCAATTTCTCCTGATATTTCTTCACACAAGTCTCCTTTCCAAGCTCCCTTACTTTCACCACTCTCTTCTTCCCAACATTGTCTCTTTTTCAAAAACCTCTACAAATCTTCACCCTCACCCACACAAGATAGTGATCAGACATCCCACCAGCTGCCCCTCTCAGCAAATTTACATCCAGAAGTCTCTTTTGCATGTCTATCAATTAATACGTAATCTAATAATGCCTGCCGTCCATCTCTCCTACTCACGTATGTAACCTTGTGTATATCTCTCTCTTTAAACCAAGGATTCCCAATCACCATCTTTTTTCAGCACACAACTCCACAAGCTCTTCACTTCCATTCATAACACTGAATACCCCATGCACACCAATCATACCCTCAACTGCCACATTACTTACCTTTGCATTTAAATCATCCATCACTAATACCTGGTCTCATTCACCAAAACTGCTGACACACTCACTCAACTGCTTCCAAAAGACTTGCCTCTTATGATTTTTCTTCTCAAGGCCAGGTGAATAAGCAACAATAATCACTCATCTCTTGCCATACACTTTCAGTTTTACCTATATCAATCTAGAATCTACTTTCTTACACTTTATCAAACACTCTCACAACTCCTGCTTCATGAGTAATGCTACTCCTTCCTTAGCTCTTATCCTTTTCTTTTTCTTTCTTTCCTTTTTCTACTTCTGATACATATATTCTCTCTGTCAACCTCTCCTCAATGATTCCTTATACCACTTCAGCAAACTCTTAGTCATGCTCTTCTTATTGCCACACCTCTCTCTTTGATTTGTAAGAAAGGGGTTGACCATGTTGTTGATTGGTTAGTAAGGGTTTTAAATGTCTGTATGAATCATGGTGAAGTGACTGACAACTAGCAGAATGCATGCATAGTGCCACTGTATAAAGGCAAGAGAGATAAACATAAGTGTTCAAACTATAGAGGTATGTTTGTTGAGCGTATCTAGTAAGTTGTATGGGAGGGTACTGATTGAGAGAGTGAAGGCATGTACAGAGCATCAGATTGAGGAGGAGCAGTGTGGTTTCATAAATAGTTAAGGATGTGTGGATCAGGTGTTTGCTTTAAAAAATGTGTAAGAAATACTGATGATTTAGTTTGGAAGTGTGTCAATGGGGGAAGTTGGGAGTAAATGTGAATAAAAGCAAGGTTATTTAGTTTAGTAGAGTTGAGGAACAGGTTAGCTGGGGTGTGTTTGAATGGAGAAAAATTGGGGTAAGTGAAGCATTTTAGACACCTGGGAGTGGACATGACAGCGAATGGAACCATGGAAGAGGAAGTGAATCGTAGGGTGGGTGAGGTGGTGAAGGTTCTGGGAGTGCTGAAGAATGTGTGGGAAGAGAGAACGTTATATAAAGAGAAAAATGGGTATGTTTGAAAGTATAGTAGTTCCAACAATATTATATGGATATGAAGCATGGGTTATTGATAAGACTGTGTGGAGGAGGGTGGATATGTTGGAAATGAAATGTTTGAGGACTTTATGTATGGTGAGGTGGTATGATCGAGTAAGAAGTGAAAGGGTAAGAGAGATATGTGGTAATAAAAAGTGTGGTACGAGAGCTGAAGAGTGTGTTGAAATGGTTTGGATAAAATGGAGAGAATGAGAGAAGAAAGGTTGACAAAGAGGATATATGTATCAGATGAAATGGTTTGGATAATATGGAGAGAATGAGAGAAGAAAGGTTGACAAAGAGGATATATGTATCAGAAATAGAATAAGGAGAATGGGGACACCAAACTGGGGATGGAAGGATGGAATAAAAAAGATTCTGAGCAACTGGAGTCTGAACATACAAAGGGTGAAAAGCATGCATGGGGTAGAGTGAACTGAAATGATGTCGTATACTTGGGTTGATGTGCAGTCTACAGACTAAACCAGGACATGCGGAATGGGGGTAAACTATGGAAAAATCTGTGGGGCCTGGTTGTGGATATAAAGCTGTGGTTTTGGTGCATTACATGTGGCAGTTAGAGAATGGAGATGAGGGAATGCAGCCATTTTTTTGCCTGTTCATGGTGCTACCTCACAAATGCAGGAAACAGTGATCAAATGTGAAAAAAAAAAAAAAATGATATTTAATTTCTCTTATTTAACCTATGGGCTTTTCAAAGATTCTATTACCACCACCTGAAAACTCAGTAAATCTACCCAATGAAAACCAAAATGATCATACATTATAATAAAACTTGGAATGAAAATTGCACTCACCATGTGATCCCAGTACCTGTGGGAAACTTTTATGAATACATCTCATCTAAACCAACTTCTTTGGTTCTTTGAAGCAATTAGGATTACCAAATCCTTAGTAAAATATGAATACCTCTACACTTTTTTTGCTGTATAACTTGGCTGCAACAAATGATCCAAAGGGAACTGATGAAATAGTACATGGATTCTCCAGATATAAAGCATTGCTCTGAAGGTTCTGAAAATCAAAACTGGGAATAAAGACAGTATTTAGCTTACCATGATATCCCCCTTTGGCTAAACTGATGTACTGCGTGTTGCGCTGAAGGAATGATGCTACTACCATATGTACATACTGGTCTTCTTGCTCCCGTCCTGAACCAATGAAACACAGGTGCTGGCCACAGCCGGGGGTTTCTGAAGCCACAGCTTGACGCTGCGCCATGAAGAGGCCTTGGACGGCAGTTTGAAATGAGGCTGGATGTTGAAGCATCTATAAAAAGCAAATGCTAACATTACATCCTGTGGGAAAAAGGAAGGGTGGGGGGCAGCAAAGGATACTTACCTAAGAATCTATAATGAGGAATAATGAGCTTTACTACATATTCTAAACCTTCATATAATGTTGTAAACAGTGTTTTCTCCCTGTATACCTTTGTCTCCTTACACCATACTTCACTTTACTCTTATCAGATATCTCACTTCACGTGGCAACCTATATGTTTCTTTCATAAATGTTCACCATTTCCTGGGTTAACCAGGAAGTGACAGGAACAGACATAGAAATGGCCTTATCTGCTCACGTCCACTCTATAGCGGTCATGTACAATGCATTTAAACCAGAGCTCCAAGCACATCCAGGCACCTCTCTGTGGTTTCCAACTACCACTTAATATGCCCTAATTCAGCCCATTGACAGCATGTGATCCTCTGTAAAGCAAATTGCTACAATTTGTTCTGTACCTTGCACACCTCAAACCTCCTTGTATGTTCAGATCCCAAGCCTTCAAAGCATCTTTCACTCCATCCTTCCACTACCTCCTCAGTTCCTCTTTCACCTTGTTCATTCCACTTCCAATGTATATCATCCCCTCTCAGCCATCCTTTCCCCACTCATCCTCAACATATGTCCAAATAATTTCAGAATACCCTCTTCAAGTCTCTCATACATACTACTCTTGCTACCACATCTCTCTCTTACCCTATCACTCCTTATTTGATCAACCCTCTTCACACAAAAGATTCTCCTCAAACATGACATTTCCAAAACATTCACCCTATCCTTTACATTTATGAGTATGTCTAAGGCCCACGTCTCATATCCATACAGCACTGATGGAACGACATCATCAAACATAACAGTCTTTGCCCTTAAATATTGCAATCTCTCTTTCCACATACTTAATGTGCCAAAGACTTTTGGCTCCTAACACATCCTTTTGCTTGCTTCAGCTCCCACAGTTCCACTTGCCGTCATATCCACTCCCAAGTAACTAATACACTCCACTTCCTCTATGTCCTCTACATTCAAACTCACACTCCAAATAACCTGTTCCTCTTCACTGCTAAACCTAATAACCTTGCTTTTATTCACAATGACTCACTTTTCTCCTTTCAAATACTGTCTCAGACTCAGAAACCAGCTTCTGAAGTTTTTCACTTGAATCTGCCACCAACACTGTGTCATCAGCAAACACCAAGCGATTCACATCCCAAGCCCCTGACCTTCAACTGATTGCTTACCAACTCCTTTCAAAAACACCCTTGCATTCACTTCCTACATCAATGATATCCATAAACAAATCAAACAGCTATCACACACCACTGAAACAAACACACCTCCACCTAGAAAGATTCATTCTCCTCTCTTCCTACTCTCATGCATGATAAAAACTCCTTACAGCTTTTAACAGCTTTCCTCCCACATCATATATTTGCAAGACCTTTGACAGAGCATCTCTATCCTATCATGTGGTTTCTCCAGATCCATAAATATCACATAGAGATATCCTGTTTCTCTAAGTATTTCTCACACAAATTCTTTAAAGCAAGCACTTGATCCAAACAACCTCCACCACTCCTAAAGCCACACTGTTCCTCCTCAATCTGAAGCTCTGTGCATGGACTACCCTTTCAATCATGATTCTCCCATACAACTTACTAGATACAACTAAACAAACTTTTACCTTTTTAGTTTAAACATTCACTTTTGTTCCCCCTTGCCTTTATACAATATCACTGAACAAGCATTCAGCGAATCCTGAGGAATCTCATTATAACCAATACATAAACTGAAAATCCTAACCAATCAACAACACTATCATGTCCATGCTTAAGAAATCTAACAGCAATCCAAATTCACTCCAGCAGGTTTGCCAAACTTCATTTTATGCAACACTTTCACCACCTCTTCTCTTTTCATCAAACCACTTTCCATGACTCTCTTACTTTACATAACTCTATGTCCAAGACATCCCACACTGTCACCCTAACACTTAACATATTAAACAATCTTTCAAAATACTCACTCCATCTCTTCTTCACTTCACTTCTGCCTGTTACTACTTCCCCATTTGCCGCCTTTACTGAATTTCCCATTTGTTCTCTTGTCATTCTCACACTATTAACCTCCTTCCAAAACATTATCATATTCTTCCTGAAGTTTGCTGATCCTTGATCACCCAAACTCACATCTGCCCTCTTTTTCAGCCCGTGCACCTTCCTCTTGACCTCTTGTCACTTTCTCTTGTACATCTTCCAATTACCTTTGCATTTCTTCCCTGCAAATAATGCCCATACATCTCTCTTTTTCATTTCATCAGCAACTTAAATTCCTCGTTCTTTCACTCACTACCTTTTCTCACCTCTCCATCTCCCACCTTCAGCATGTCTGGAAAGTGAGTCAGTTGTTGTTTGTTGATGACACAGTGCTGGTGGCAGATTCAAGTGAGAAAGTGCTGAGGCTGGTGTCTGAGTTTGAGAGAGCATGTAGAAAGATGAAAGTAAATGTGAATAAAATTAAGGTTAGTAGGTTCAGCAGTACAAAGTAAAAGGTAATTTGGGGTGTGAGTTTGAATGGAGAGAAACTTAGAGGAAGAAGAGGGGGACTATAATCCACAGCACCAACCCTGAGCTACCATCCATTCAAAGGAAGGCAGACATGTCCCTCAGAACCCACGATCCTTGCCAAGGGAGGCTAACATGACTCTCAGCCATCACCCATGCCAGGGGAGGCAGACATGACCCTCAGCACCCACCCCCAGCCATCAACCATGCCAGGAGAGGCAGACATGACCCTTAGCAACTACTTCCAGCCACCACCCATGCAAGGGGATGGAAACATTATCCCAGAGCTTAAGCATCAACCCATGTCAGTGAAGGAAGACATGACTCCAACACCACCCTCCACCACCACCCATGTCAGGGGAGGGAAACACGATTCCAACCTCACCCCAATACCACCAACCACATCAGGGGAGGGAGACACGATCCCAACATCCCCCATCACCATCCATGCCAAGGGAGGGAGATATGACCCCAGTACCCACTCACCCACCACCCTTGTAGTAAGAGAGGTTAAGAATAAAGGTGAGTGCTTGGAGTGGAGATGAATAGGTGCATTAGCAATTTTGATGCAATGGGTGAATTAAATGCATGTGTGGGTGACATGGCATATGGTGACATGAAGTACCCAGTGTGAATGAAAATGGTGAATACCTTGATAAGTTATTTGAAGAAAAAGGACTGGTGATTGGGAATACCGGGTTTTAAAAAAAGGAACATTCATATGTATATGTAGCTGAGTGACACTGGAGGTCAATGGAAATTAATGGATAAGTACTGAGTGATAGGGGTGTGAGAGAAGAATGGCATAAGGCAAGACTGCTCAAAACTAAGGGAGAAGGTGAGGAATGGAAAGTATTCACGAAAGCATTCCTTACATTTGTGGGTGAAGTGAGTGGCATGCAGAAGGTGGGATATGGGCATCTGACAAAGGATAGTGAGCGGTGGGGTGACAAAATTAAGCTGCTAGTGAAATAGGTGAGGTTGTATGGACAATATCTACAGGAAAGGAGTGTGAGTGATTGGGAAAAGTGGCAAGAGGTCAAGAGGAAATAGATGCAAGAGCTGAAAAGAGAGGCAAATGAAAGACGGGGTGAGAAAGTATCTGCAAACTTCAGGTACAATAAAAAAATTGTTTTGGAAGTGTGAGGGGAACATGAAAACAAATAGGAGCAGATAGGAAAGTGGTAACAGGCAAAAACTGGTAAAAAAAAAATTGACTGAGCATCTTGAAGAATTGTTTTTTATTTCAAAATAATTACAAGACTCCTTTCTTAAAGGGTCCTGGTGTTACAAGTGGGCCCTTTATCCAAGGGTTCGTACAGCTCTAAGACTGCTCTACACTCAGTAGCAAGGACAGGACAGACTCCACTGAAATCAAAAGTTCTTTGATGAGACTATGTTCTGTTCCGTCAACTGACAATGATATGCCCATGAAGAAGGTGACTTTTTGCTCACAGTGTAACCTTAAGCCATTATATAAATGCAAAGGGGATAAAAGTGAATGGTCATATTACACAGATATAAGTCTGCTAATTATCAATAGTAACATGTAAGGAAAAGTGGTGACTGAAAGGATGGCAGAACGCACTGAGCATCACACTAGGGAGGAATAATGTGACTTCAGGAGTGATAGAGGATGTGACTAGGCTTTGTTTAAAAAAAAAAATTCATGTGAGAAACACTTAAATAATAAAAGACCTGAAAAAAGTCATGTGAAAAATACTTAAATAATAGAAGATCTGAAAAAGTCATGTGAAAAATACTTAAATACTAAAAGCTTTGAAAAATTCATGTCAGAAATACTTAAGAGAATAACAGCTCTGAAAAATTCATGTCAGAAATAGTTAGAGAATAAGAAATTTTCGTATGTGGCATTTAAGAAGCTGAGGAAAGCACACTGAGGAAGTGACAAAGATACTTTTGGGAAGATGCTAAAAATACATGGTGTGGGAAGACAGCTACTAGAAGCATTGAGGAGTTTTAATCAAAAGAGAGAAAGGTTTGTTCGCCTGTTGCTCCTCTCAGCATGTTTACATCACAATCTCTCCTTTGCATGACTGCCAGTTAGCGTGTAATTCAATAATGCATGCTAACCTCCAATGCATCCCACTCACATATGCACTCAATTTGACAAGCTGTTCCCTATTTTCATTTACACTGAGAATTACAAGCTCCTTAATTATAAACTCAACTGCCACACCTCACAACTATTCCATTCTTGCAATACAGTAAACTCTAGTGAGACATACCAAGCTGGAATCAAGATGAAACGCATTGGGAAGATGACCAGCATTGTACTGGTCGGACGGTCGACAGTCCACAAGGAAAAACCGAACCTGAAATTAATATGTACATTTTATTTAACGCCTATCCTTGATAAGGGCTACTGTCCATGACTGGAGCCTTAGACAAAACATAAAGAGTGGAGGAAATTATTCAATTATTCAAATACAGACAAACATCTGAGGTGCAATGGGGTTTTTAGTTTTATGAACAATTTGGAAGCCCGACCCCTTCAAGGAAACACTGCGCTGGAGTTGTCCTCTGCCAGTGGCCTTTCAAAGGTGAGGTACAAAAGGGTAAGGAGCAACACTGGAGTCTATCAGCTGTGCCTGGGAGTTAAATGGAAGTGCAATTGAGGGTAATGGCATTGAATGAAAATGGGATGACTGGTGAGAGCAGAAGGAGGGAGCATGTGGAGAAATCTAAAAGTTATAGTTTGGATGTGCTGGGGACTGAGGAAACCGACATCCATGGGCAAGGTGTATGAAGTGAAAATGGAAATGATGAATGCAAGGTATTGGAGGGTGTGGAAGGAAGGGTGGTATAGACGAAAATGAATGAAAATTAACAGGGAAGAGGGAAAGAACGATATGCAATTGTTCCATCACTGAGAATATAGGAGAATGTTACAGAGCATGGATGGAATGGATCAAGAATAGTGAGGGTGAGAGGAAAGATTAAAACTGTGAAGAATGCATGAGTATAAATATATGCACCTGTGAATATGAAGACTATGTGAGGTAAGGATGAAATGAGTTTCTGGAGAAATTTGAATGACTGTATAAATAGTTTTGAGATGGAGAGGAAGGCAGTTGTAATGGGAGATATGAATGCAAAGGTGGGATGTGAGGACAACAGCGAGATAGTTGGTGAATGGAGAGTGCCTGAAGTAAATAAGAATGGAAGTTATCTTGTGGATGACCGTGCTGAGAGGGGTTTATTCCTTGAAAACACCTTATTTCAAAACAAGATGATCCATAAGTATAAATGGATGAGAAATGATGAAAGAGAAGAGCAAAAGGGTCTGACTGACTATGTTGTAGTGGATAAAAGACTGAGAAAGGCTATGCTAGATGCTTGAGTTGTGAGACGATTCTTTGGAGACTGATCATTAGTGTAAAGAAGAATGGAGAGGAAAAGTGTTGGCAAGTGAGATGAATCAGAATGAATGCAATGAGATGTATGAAAAGGATGAGTAAGTTTCAATGAGAGTGCAGTACATGTAGGAATACAGTCATGTGTGAATGAGGTGTTTAAAATCTTTAAAGAAAGACTGTTAAAGGTTGTATAATTAGTAAATGGAGAGAAGTTAGTAAGAATTGAGAATTTATGGGGAAATGCACTATGGACAGATGAGATTAGAAATGGTGTGGAAGAGAGGAAAAAGGCATATGGTAGACTGTTTAAAAGGAATGTACTAGTGGAAGTTCAGCAAAGGAGGAGGGAACAATATAAGATGTGTAAACAGAATGTTAAGAAGCTGATTAAGGATTGCAAAGAGAAAGTGGATGAAGATTTTGAAAGAAAGTCAAGTGAAAAGTTTTGGGAAAATAAGAAATTGTACTGGAAGATGGTAAAAAAGGAAAGAGGTGGATGCAAGAGTGGATATGTTAATGTGAAAAGTAACGATGGGGAGTTGCTGTATCAGAAAGAATTGAAGATGGAAGGAGTAATTTGAAGAATTGATGAATGTGGAAGAATGTGTGGCAGCAGTTGATACAAGCATAGTTTTGGAGGATAGAAGGAAGAAGGGACAAGTGCAAATGCCTATAGGGAGGTAAAAAGGGCGATAATAAGGCTGAGGGTAGGAAAAGCACCTGAAATGGATGAGATTACAGCTGAAATGCTAAAGTAAGGTGAAGAAAGTGTGACAGACATGATGCATTTGATATATAATTTATCATGGAAACAGAAGGTTGTGCCTGAGGATTAGGTGCAAGTTATTGTTCCTGTGTTCAAACGAAAAGTTGCTAAATATGTATGTAGTGATTATATGACAATAAGTCTAAGTATGCTAGGAACAATGTATGAAAGAGTGTTGATTGACTGAGCAATGGAAGTGACTGTCTGCAGAATCAGTGAGGAGGAAGGTTTTTATTTTTGGAAAGGTAAGGGATGTGTGAATCAGATTTCTGTTGTGAAAATGACTGTGGGAAAGTATCTCTGAAAGGTACGAAACTGTATGCAGCTTAATAGATCTGGAGAAAGCATGTGACAGAGTTAAGTGGAATGCTTTATGGGATGTGTTAAGGATATATGGGAGGAAGACAACTGTTGGATGGTGTGAAAGCCTTCTATAAGAAGCAAATGCATGTGCAACAGTGGATGCAGAGTTGAGCAAGTTTTCATATACATGTGGTTGTGAGGAGGGGCTACGAGATGTCATCATGGTTTTTTAACATATCTATGGTATGAGAGATGAAAGCAAAACTTGGGAAAGGAGGATGCAGAGATGGTGCATGATGATGAGGTAAGGTGGCTTGAAACAAGCCTGTTTGTGGATGGTACAGTGTTGTTTGCTGTGAGTGAAGAGGAGTTGCAGAAGGATGTCAGTGTGACAAATATGTCAACTGACAGACAAATGTATGTATACCACTAGACGGATTCAAACCATCGGAGCCATGCGAGATTAAAGTCCATGCTACCCCCACTGAGATTAGGTTGAGACACATAAAAACACTAAAAGTCTAGTGTGTATGTCTTTTAATATCCATGTGGCCAAGGCAGCCAGACACCCTACCCAGGGTTTGAATCCTTCTGGTGGTACATGTATAGATAAATATATATATAGAACAGACAGACAGATAGACAGCCTGTTCATTTGCATACAACCCATATGAAATCATAGTAAAATCATAGTATCTTTAAAAGCTTACTAATCATTTTCTAGAGTTTCTTCTTTGTAAGAGCATTTAAAATGCATCAGATTCAAAAAACAACACCAAGACAAAGACACACACAGAAGAATTCCAGTGAAAGGTAAAGATGAAAATCCCATACTGGTACATGTTCAGATGAAAAACTGAAAATCCTTTAGGTGTAGGGGTAGGGAAGAAAGTAAAATGTATAGAGCTTACAGTTCATTTCAGCAGATAAGTGCAGTTAAGTCACAAAGTAAATAGACTTCCCTGTAAGATGTTGCCATATAATCAGCTGATGAGTGCATACATTTCATATGACTGAGAGAAGTTCTTGTTGGTTCCAAAAAAACAAGTCTTACACAATAACTGGGAACACCAAAGATAAAACTTTCCTTAGAAGGTTATATGTTAAGTTCAATTAGGTTAGGTTATAGGTTAGGTTAGGTTAGGTTAGGTTAGGTTAGGTTAGGTTAGGTTAGTTTACATTACATTATAGGTTAGGTTAAGTTAGGTTAAGTTAGGTCATAGTTTAGGTAAGGTTAAGTTACATTAGAGGTTAGGTTAGGTCAGGTTATAGGCTGGGTTTTTACATTAGAGGTCAGGTTAGGTTATAGGTTACAATATGTTATAAGTTAGGTTAGGCTGGGTTATGTTACTTTATAGGAAAGGTTCAGTGAGGCTAGGGAAAAAAAAAATGATACAAAGGAAAAAGTCTTTAATGTTAACCAGGCAACTAGGAGTGCTTGTCAATCCACTTGAATTGGTGACTGCTATGGAGAAATCTTAATCTATTTTTCTAGTTTCTCTGTGAATCTGGCAATGCCCTACTTCATGCAACTGCATCAGAGCAGAGTTAAAGTTAAATTTTGGTTTGTTGTAATCATCTTAGATGACTGACAGAAGAGAAAGGAAAACACAGCTGGAACTGGTGGCTCCGAGATAGGTTATCATGGGTGAACAGGCTGCGAATGGTGGGCCTGAGGTAGGCTATGATGGGTGAACATGGCTGGGAATGGTGGGCATAGGTAGGTTATGATGGGTGAACACAGTTAGGAATGGTGGGCATAAGGTAGGTTATGATGGGTGAACACAGTTAGGAATGGTGGGCCTGATACGTTAACATGGTTAATCATGAGTGGGTCAAATGGGTCTGAGACAGGTTATCATTGGTAACCGTGGCTGGGTTTGGTGGGCCTGAGGTATATTTTATGACTGAAAGTGACTTGGTAACTAAGAATGCGATTGATTATGAATGGTGAACATTTGAGGAAGATGTAAGAATGAGGTGATGGATAATTATACTAAAATCAGATAATGCTTGTTGAATGGAGAACCAATTAACAGTAACAAAAAAACCAGGAACAAATCTTTTATGAATCTGATGAAGCAATAAAGAAAGAGGAACCAATCATGAATGCCCAGCAAGGAGGCTTACTTAATCCACTACAAGGAGAACTAAGAAATCTACACTGTTTACAGAAGCATTTAGAAGGCTAAACTCAAGCACGAAGAAAATACCAGTTGGACCAAATATAGATAATTATTCCAGCAAGTACCTGAAAAAAAATAACACAATAAGCAAGATATATGATGAAGTATGAAGTATGAAGTGGGAATCAAGGCAAAAAACAATAATCAACAAATAAGTTGTGCAGTAAGCGTTACACAACAACCCTGCCATCGTGGCAAAATTCCATTGTTCACTGTTCAATGTTCAAAAGTATCACTCAACATCATGGTCAGTATGGAAGACAATAAGATGAGTCTTCTTCATAACACCTTCATTTAATCTACATCCACTCCAAAGGCCATCTACACCACACCTTCCTTTTCCCTACACCCTCATCTTCACTATACTTTTATGATTCAGGTCAATGGCTTTATTCCTTATACCATCATCACTGCATTCTAATCTTCACTACATACTTTTCTTTACTACATCCTTATCCTAACAACACCCTGGGAGACCAATGAATGGAAAGCTTCAATATACCATAGCCCTTTTTATTTCTCTTCCTTACACCTGCATCTTTACTACATTCCCAGAGGTCAAGTTAAAGCCAACCATTTTCATGACATTCTCATCTTGACATCAATTGCCTTTGACCCAACTTTTACAAGTCAGGTCAAAGGCCATCTTCACTACACCCTTGACACCAGCGGCTTTTGACATAACCTTTAAAGGTTAGATCATATGCAGTTTTCAGTTCAACCTTAAACTTACTACACTCTGGACACAAACTGACCCTTATGGGTCAGAACACAGGACATCATCAGTACATCCTTAGCACCACTGGCCTTAAGACCTTATCTTTAAAATTCATATCAAAAGTCATCTCTATTTCAGCCCCATCTTCACTACACCTGCAACACCAGTCACCTTTTACCTGACCTTTAAGGGTCATGTTAAAGGCCATTTTTACTACAGTGAAAATGTGTCATCAAATCTACCATATTTCTACTATATTTCAGGAGAAATGCTAATATTTTTTGAAAGATTCTGAAAAAAAAAGAACATAAAAACAGTGTTTCTATTCTTCAGAAGGAGACATATGACTGTAAACTATTTTTTTCATACATATGCCTATTCCTAAATCAGTGAGATAACACCAGGAACCGACAGGGGTATAGCCTCACTCACTCACATCTACTCTCTAGCTGTCATGTATAATGCACCAAAACCAGAGCCCCCTATCCACAGTCAAGCCCCATAGACCTGGATATGCTTGAAAAACATAGTGAGATTAGAAAATATACAGATAGAGGAGGGCATATGTGTTACTAGAAATAGAAATATTCACAGGAAAGGGTTAAAAAGAACCTGCTCAGTGACCTAGGAATGGCAATATAAAAATAATAGAGCTGAGGAGCACTGGAAACTGTAATGTGAAGTCATGAAGAAAAGTGTATACACCATAAAAGATGTAACAGAAAAATGTGGACATGGTAAGCATATCTCAGCTGTAGTCAGTGATATCCTTACCTGTTCAATATCTTCTGGAGATGCTTGTAAGAGATCACATGTGTCAATTATTTCTTCTGCTGACACTGGTAGACAAAGTGCCTGAGACAATGGAAGATCCCCCACTCTATTACACACTTCACCATGTCCCATGTAAACTGAGCCAAAGATCACAGTAGCAAAGTCCTGTTTAAAGACATAATCAATCTTTATATTTATCTTTCTGTCTATATACCTGTACTTATTTTCTCTTTTCATCACCATATTTGTTAACTGTTTCCTGTGACAGTGAGGAAGTGCCGGAACAGATGAAGAACAGACTGAACTCATTTGCTTGAATATACTCACTATCTATGATGTACACTAAAAAGCACCAAGACCAGTGTCTGTCCAGAGCCAAGCCCCACAGACCTTTTTTTTTATTTTTTATTTATTTATTTATTTTTTTTTTTTCCATTTGAAGGCTCCAGTCATGGACAAAATTCCACATCAATGCTGGGCCTTAACTGAAATATAGAGAAAATTACAAAACAGAAAAAGAAAAGACATGGAAAAGTATTCACATTTTGGAGGAAGTGAAAACCTGTCTTTTGAAATGTGCCAGGTCATAGTTATTGGGAAGGACATGAAATGGTAGAGAGTGTCCAAAGCTTCAACATGTAGGGAAAGAAGCAGATATCAAAATGGTTTCCCTTAAATCATTCATATGCTCTGGTTCAGCCAAGACATGGCATGTTACCTTCTATATGTCACATCACTATAATTCACCCTCCTGTATGTTCAGACCCTAAAAATACTAAGCTTGTTTTATGCCATCCTTGTATGTATGTCCTTCTCAGTCTCAACCCTCCTTGTATTTCTCTCTCTCTCTCTCTCTACCATCTATTTATCTACCTACCAATCTACCTAGATAAATGTAAAAATATATCTTTTTCTTTCTTTCATACTTGTTTGCCATTTCCAGCATTACTAAGGTAGCATCAGGAAAAGATGTAGGAAGAGCCTCATTTCCATACATCTATTATCTAGCTGTAATGTAAAATGCATCAAACCACAACCAGGCCCCACAGAGCTCTCCACAGTTTCCCCAAATTGCTTCATATATGCATATATTTATGTGTACGTATTCTCCGCATGTCGTAGAAGGCATCTAAAGGGGGCAGGAGTGGGGGGCTGGAAACCCTCCCCTTCTTGTATCTCAATTTCTAAAAGAGTTAACAGAAGAAGGAGTCAGGCATGGAGTGCTCATCCTCCATGACGGCTTAGATTGGAGGTAAATGAATGTGTGTGGATTTAACTAAGATGAGAAGAAAGGAGATAGGCAGTATGTTTGAGGAAAGAAACCTTGATGATCTGGCTCTGACTAAAACGAAGCTCAAGGATAAAGGGGAAGAATGGTTGGTGAGAGGTCAAGAGCTAAGGAGGGAGTAGCAGTACTCCTGAAGCAGGAGGTGTGGAACTGTGTGATACAGTGTATGGAAGTAAATTCTACATTGATGTGAGTAAAACTGAAAGTGAATGGTGTGAGATGGGTGATTACTGGTGCTTATGCACCTAGTCATGAGAAGAAAGATCATGAGAGGCAAGTGTTTTAGGAGCAGCTGAGTGAGTGCATCAGCAGTTTTGGTGCAGGAGACCGGATATTAGTGATGGGTGATTTAAATGCGAAGGTAAGTAATGTGGCAGTTGAGGGTATAATAGGTGCACATAGGGTATACAGTCTAAAGAACAGAGATGATGAAGAGCTTGTGGAATTGTGTGCTAAAAAAAGACTGAGGAGTAGGAATATCTGGTTTAAAAAGAGAGATATACACAAGTATGTGGATAGGGAGCTGTGGTTTCGGTGCAGTACACGTGACAGCTAGAGACTGAGTGTGACGCAGGAGATGGCAATGCTATCTCCTATGGGGCGGGGTGGCGTCAGGAATGGATGGAGGCAAACAAGTATGAATATGTACATGTGTATATATGTATATGTATGTGCATGTATATGTATGTATATATGTATATGTTGTGCTGTATATGTATGTATTGTGCATATACATGCATGTACGTACATATGTGTATGTGAGTAAATGGATCTTTCTTCGTCTGTCTCCTGGTACTACCTCATTAACGCAGGAAACAGCGATCAAGTATAATGATAATAATAATAACAATAATAATAATAATTATGATAATTATAATAATAATAATAATAATGATAATAATATATAATAACAATTATTGGTTAATTGACCAAGAAATTTATGCATCAAATAATTCAATATAAAACATAGTGTTTTGGCTTACAATATCTAGTATGAATTAAAATTGGATTTATCCCTAAAATTACAAAATTATAAAAAAAAAATAAAAATAAAAATAACAAAATATCTAAGAACATAGAAAACATATCAAGAACAATCAAGCCTCTCTAAAAGGAATATCAATGCTAAAAATGTCAAAATACTATATAAGCTTACGTATATAGAAACAAATTGTTAAAATGAGACATCATGAATTCTGTGTGGTGTCAAATTTTGATACAATATATGGGATACTGGAATTCTGATACCACGTAGTTCTGCATCTAATAGCACGCAGTAATTGTGAGCCTCTTCTTGTGTTACTGCTGTGTACATTATACAAAGTCTGTGGTAACATGTGTCTGTGAGACCTCAAATTCAGAAGACTCTTTCTAAACCTTTGAGTTAGCTTCTCGCGCCTGCTGTACAACGATTCACATCTAAGTAATTCTAAAGCTCTTTCATACACATTATAGTTACACCAAGGATTATTTTGAAGCACCTCTTTTGGATGCATTCTAATTGATCATGTTATGTTTGGGTCAAACCAGGGTGCCACACTAGGGCTGCATATTCTAATGTTGTTTTAATGAACCATATGTAAAGTGTTGATATTGCCTTCCTGCTGAAGCCAAAATGACATGCTTTATATAATATAAATATACAATTGTTAGTCTTCTTTGTTAAATATCTATGTGGTTATTCCAATTTAATTCCTTATTAATATATACATCTACGGGCATTATTAGATCATGTATTAATTGATAAACGTGTAAAAGAGAGACTTTCGGATATAAACGTGCAGAGAGGGGCAGCTGTTAGGATATCTGATCACTATCTTGTGGATGAAAAGGTGAAGATTTGTAGAGGTTTTCAAGAAAGAGGAGACAATGTCGAGGAAAAGAGAATGGTGAGACTAAGTAAGCTTGGAAATGAGACATGTGAAAAAGTACCAAGAGTGACTGAATGTAGAATGGCAAAACATGAAAGCAAATGACGTGAGGGGAATGGGTGAGGAATGGGATGTATTTAGGGAAGCAGTGATGGCATGTGCAAGAGATGCATGTGGCATGACCAAGGTGGTAGGTAGGCAGAATAGAAAAAGTAGAGAGTGGTGGGTTGAAAAAGTACAGTTGCTAGTGAAAGAGAAAAGATAGGCATTTGGATGGTACTTACAAGCTAGGAGTGCAAAAGACTGGGAGATGTATAAGAGAAAGGAGCAGGAGGTAAAGAGGAAGGGGCAAGGATTGAAAAAGACTGCAAATGAGAGTTGGGGTGAGAGAGTACCATTAAACTCTAGGAAGAATAAAAAGATGTTATGGAAGGAGGTAAATAACATGCAAAAAACAAAAGAACAAATAGGAACATCGGTGCTTGCTCGACTATTCCATTCCTGTGTAAAATATAGAACTTTCCCTTTTTCTTGGAAGCATGCGGTAGTACATCCAATCCCAAAGAAGGATGACTGTTCTAACCCTTCAAGCTATCATCCTGCTGCTTTGACATTTACCATTCTAAAAGTCTTTGAATCTCTCCTCAACTCTCACATCCTCATGTAACTTCATCTCACAGTCTTCTCTCTGATCACCAGTATGGCTTCCATATGGTGAGATTCACTGGCAATATTCTTTCCTATCTTAATAATGTCTGTTCATCATCCCTGAAAGATTTTCAGGAATCCTCTGGGTGTGGCATCGGAGTTTCATCTGTTAGCTCTCCTCTTTTGGCTTCCCTCCCTGACTTTGCTCCCTCATATCTAGCCACCTATCCAGTTGATCTATCTCCGTGGTTGTTGATGGAACTGCCTCTCCCCCTCAAGGTTCTGATCTGTCTCCTGCACTGTTTCTCCTCTTTATCAACGATTTCCTCTCTTCCACAAATAACCAAAAGCACTCTTAGCCTGAAAACTCAACACTGCATTCCTCACATTCTTCAATTCTGCTCCTTCTTCTTTCACTTGTTCTGCACCTTGCCTTGACAGAACTTCCTCATAGAATTTGGACAGGATATCTCATTGGGTTAAAAAAAAAAAAGGTTTAATGCCTTAAAGACCCAGTTTCTGCATATCTCCCTATCAAAATTTCCTCATAACTTTCCCCTCTCATTTCACATTATGGAAATAGCTAAGTCTGCATCTATGAAACTGGGAGTCCTATTTAGATGTCGAAATTTCTTTTCTTCTGAAGTTTAGTTGCTCCATTCATACAAAGGATTCATCTGTCCTTTTATGGATTACTGCTCTCACATTTGGGGTGGTTCTAGCTCTACAAACTTACTTGACAAAGTTGAGTTGAATGCGGTTCAACTTATAAACTCTCGTGGGTTAACTTAAAAACTTGACCTGCTTGCCCTACACTGCAATGTTGGTTTATTTCCCCTCTTCTATAGGTATTACTTTGATTTCTGCTCCCAAGAGCTTGCTGCTTGTGTGCCCCCCAACACCAAACAGACCTCGCATTACCTAACAAACTGCTGTGTCATGATTACAGTGTGGTCGCTGGCAACTCAAGGGTGGGCTGTTTTGATAACTGTTTCTTTTCCTAAACCTCAAAGCTATGGAACTCTCTACCCTCTTACATCTTTCTCAAAAATTATGACCAGGCACATTATATGTACCGGTGTTTCACTTCCTCCAGAATTCATAAAAATTTTCTCATCTCTTCTCCTTTCATTAACCTCTCTATATTTCAATTATGGCCTGTCTTAGATGTGGACTATTGTCCATGATGAGAGAGAGAGAGAGAGAGAGAGAGAGAGAGAGAGAGAGAGAGAGAGAGAGAGAGAGAGAGAGAGAGAGA
>JAYMFT010147334.1:0-12698 GCA_038088735.1 Panulirus argus
GAACCCCCCCCCCCCCCCGCGCGCCGTGACAAATATGTCGAATGGACAGACGAATGTATATATACCACGGGTTGGAGTCGAACCCTGGGTAGGGCGCCTGTGTGTGTGTGTGTGTGTTTTCAGGACCTTTGTCCCCTATGTACCAACAGGTCGTGTGTCTGGTTACAAACATCAACATGCCACTACTTCGATGACTCAGTCTCCAGCACAAGCAACGAGACAACCCAAGTCTTCCTACATTCGTCTCATAAAACATAACCCAAGACCCAGCGGAGGGGGCCCCCAAGCACAGCACAGAGTAGGTGCAGGACGTCCGTCTTGCCGACTGGCTCCGCATTCTACGAAAACCGGGTCTACTTGTGTTCGTCGAAGGGAAAGTCGTCAAACGTTATTATTTCCGAGGTCTTTCACATTGTTCATTCCTGATACGTTGGTGTCTTTGTCTGTCCGATGTGCCGCATTACTCTTTATTTTCCTCCAGTCTTCCAATACGAGAAGAATTGCACCACTTCCCCTTGCGGTTGTAGATGGCTTATCGTTAAGTGTGTGTTTATGTGTACGTAGTTTTTAATTTTCTCCCGGTGATGCGATTTTCGAACGGGTACCCATTCTGATAATACCTGTAAAGGGGGATGTGAAATATCTAATATTTACGTCAGTCATATGGGAATGAAGAATATGAGTAAGTGCAACTGAATTAAATGAATAATAATAATAAAAAAAAAAAAACAGAACATTAGGCCCTAACGAGTGATAGTGGATAAGAACGATTCTCCGTGTACGATTCTTTTGGGAAATCGTACGTTTTACTGTACAAGCGCTGGAAGCAGCCTGATCTGTAAGAACATGTGATTTTTTTGCCTAAGAAGCTATAGACAAGAACAATCTTCCATTTTTTTTTTTTTTTCAGTTTACATTTTATGTATTTTGTGGCCTCAGACACTAGAATCATATATATCACAGGGTTTTGCAGTCTGTGCATATCGCATTGACATTTTGTCTTGTCAGTTATATCCAAGTGGTCAAACAACTCGTAAAGGCCGTGGAGCCGTGTCGTAGGATGAGGTGTTGTAGGATGAGGTGACGTCACAAGTATGGGGAACATGTTGCTCTGCTCTGATTAGTCAAACGAGGTCGCGTGATATGTATCAGCGAGGGCATCTGATTGGTCGGCTACCCGTTACCTCCAGGTCAGTTTTCAGTCGGCGGGAAGAGCTCAAAGGAGTGTGTTGGCTGAATTATTTTTGTTGGCTGAAAAACTTATCCAGAGGTAAAACTTGGTATCACAGAACTTTATGGACATTGTGATTAAGTTTGAATTGTCCTGTATTTGTATATAAGTGATGAAAGCAGAGTTAAGGATTACACAGTATGGTTCATTCAAGTGCGTCTCCCATCATGAAGGTATCTAAATGCAGAAACGTTAGTGTACCTTAGTAAAGTAATGGAAAAAGTTATCAAAAACTGGTTGATGAAAGTAAAGACTTTCACTGCTGTTGGATCGAACCAATGATAACACGGTGGGTAACGCACGGAACCAAATGCCTTCCGGTACAGCTTTGTACTGGGACTTTGCCCACACCTTCAAGAACTCGGCCATATCTTCAGATTTAGGTGACTGCATTTTGTTCTGTTTTTCCCTGTGTGTTTTGGTTATGGAACAAGTTAGACCGCAGTGTATGGAAGTTTCAGAATGTTTTTTTTTTTGTGTGTGTGTGTACATGCGGGAAGTAGTGTACTCACGCATATCATTCTTGTTTTGAGCTCTCCATCATTATTATCTCGACTGGTTCGTATTTGGCCCTTAGCCCCCTGACCATATTTTGGGTACGAGCCTTTTACGACGGCATATCCTGCAATTATGGGGTGTTGCTTTTTTTTATGAAGGTTAGGATAGTGAGAGGTTTCGGTGTATTAATTTGTTATCCGTCAGGGACACGCCCCAGTACCCTAGCGTGTGGTTTTATAAACGGACTCGTGTTTTGCGGAGTTAAAACGTCTTTTGGTTTTGTTACTTTCTCAGTGTAGCTGCGCATCGAAACTTTAACTTTTGGATATTTTGAGTTGTTTATGCCGGAAGTACCGAATCTGGTATCTGAGATATGGTTAGACCTTACTAAAGATGATTGTATAGCGAAAAAGTGGGTTAGATGTTGATAGGCAGTGATGGCTTCCTTTGATGTGGATTTTTTTTTTTTTTTTTTTGACTGCTAGATCACTTAACGTAATAGGAACAACTGTTGTAAATTCCCGTTGTTGTGATTCTGGTCTAGATCAGAATTCACATTTGGAGAATAGTTTCCAGCGAGGCCATTAAACGAGTTCTTAATTGCACCTGGAGACAGTCGTCCCCTGTGAAATGCCTTGAAGTTTGATTTGCATACGGTTATTAGACACAGTTACTCACTAGTTGGTGCTCGCCGGGTTGATTGACATGAGAGGTAGTGGGGTGCTTGCTACTCGTGGTCAGCCCTCGCATCTGCACGTTCCAGTTGTACTATTGAATATTAGGAATGACACCCGATAATAGATTAAGAGAAGGAAAGCTTATTTATGGTGTACACACACGACTTGAAATTGTCTGAGGAGCTCTGACAGTGGAGATGGTTCTTGTGTTTGGTTGAGTTGTGGTATGATGAAGTGGTGTAAGATATTCTGGTTGTGTGATGTCATAGATGTTTGGTTTTGTGGTTGGGGCGCTACCCGAGATGAAAGCGACATATTGCTGAAACCACTACGAAGCGGAGTCGGAGTTGTCACAGAGTTGTTGTATTCAGGTTATGCTGTGATGATAGCTATTACATGCATAGGAGTTGCATAGAAATGTGCTGCTTACCCGATGCTTGCAGGAGGAGGATCTTGAAAGTGAATGGGAGTGAAAGTAAGATTACTTTTTGGAATATATATATATATATATATATATATATATATATATATATATATATATATATGGTTCAAGTGTACAGTGTAATGTAAAACCCATGTTTATGTTGGCCAGGATGGGTGAAGTATCAGGCCAGAAGAAAACAGTGACTTGCATAGTATATTTGGAATTAGGAGGGAAGATAGACGATGGAGATGGGAGAAGGACTTGCGATGTGAAGGAACAATTAGCAAGGGACATGGAAGAGAGTATGCTCATGTAGAACGTGTGGTGTCATACAGTGGTACAGTACACAGCGCAAGAGGAGAGGGGGAGATCATGCAGTGAGACAAAATCATCCGAGGGCTAAGAATATTTCAGACGATGCAAGAAAGAATGATTTGGGATTGGATGCAGTGGAAGCCGCATATTTGTGTGCATAGAGGTGGAAAGATTAGAGACATGGGTCTCATTTGACAGATCAATTGAGTGTAGAGCGAAAATCAGACAAGGGGAGCCCCGAAGCCAACTCGGCTTCGGGCGCCCCGTGTCTGATGAAAAATGCTGAGGGTTTGAATAAGTGATTTGAAAGGCTGTTATGTACCTCATCCACTCCATGGGAATTGGGAGCGGTATTATCGGGGATAAGTATGCTGACCCACTGAAGTGATCATCAGATGATTTTCCAGTAAAAAGATAACAGTTTACGTTTGAAATCTAAACATGATGCCCCCACCCCTCCCTCGTCTCTCCGTTTTCTCCAGTCTGCTAAGTACTCTCTAGTCTGTAATTACCAACCAGATACTATTGCTCTCTATGGGTATGATAAAGGCGTATGGACTGGACTGAATCCCTCTTGCTATTAAGTAATATACTTCAACAAAAGTTTTCTTGGGTGTTTGCAAGTGTATTTTCCTTTGCTTAACCATATTTTACTTTGTCTTATAAACACGCGCTGATGCAGCTTGGACCTAGAAAGGTGGCCACCTGATCCTTCCAGTTGTTGCCCTTTTTCCCTTAACTTCTGCCAGAGTCAGTGAATCTCTCATTAGCTTTTGTTTCCTGGAACATCTTGAATCTCTTGATTTTCTGTCTGTTCGCCTGCGTGGTTTGCAAACAAGGGAGGTCCATCCTTAATTTATATTCTCTGTTATAAATTTGGGTATTCTTTTTCATAGACTAGGGAATCGTATGTCTTAGCCCTTCATATCTGGAAAACATTTTTTTTTCTTTTTTATTTCTTTTGAGATGGTGTAGCAAGCTCTCCGCATTTGGCTTTCCTCTCACGCCCTGCTCTCTCATTTCATTTTTCTCGTGATACGTCCATTATCATAATTGTTGAAGGCTTAGCCTTTCGCTCTCTCCGTATGAACAGTTTTGTCTCCCAGGGTTCTGTCCTGTCTCGCCAGCGTATTTCTTCCTATGAACGATATTTCATCAGCAGTTTACCCAAATCACTCATACGATGATGACTGCGTTCCTTCAGGTTATCATTTTCTTTATTTCACGTCTGCGGTTTAGGGTACAGACTCGGCGCTTTCATTCGTTCCAAATAGTCTGAATTTTGGAGTCATTGCTGGATTCGAAAGATCTTTAATAAGTTTCTGAATGTACTGCATATAACTTTTATATCTGTGAAGTTTATGTGCGCATCTCATATCTTGCTGCTTGTCGTATTAGTCTGAAAATGTACGTTTCTTTCCGAAGGGTCTTCATTAAGACACTGGTAAGAGTTTTACACACGTGGGCAGTAACATTTGTTAGACTATATTGATATTATTTACAGAACATATGAAATTACGATAATATGTTTGCCTTTGTCTGATACGTGAACCAAAAACAGTAGAGGTTGCAAGTATGCTTCCTTGGGGAACAACATTTACACTGTAGAGCCATTAGAAGGAACATTGGCTAACAATAGTGCCTTTACTGTGATCCGTTTGTCAGAAACATGTGGATGATAATATCTTCTCATTTTGTGGATACTGTTGGCTGTGAAACCATGGTTACATTTGCCAGAGGCTTTACGATATGTATCATATATAAGTATGATATGTACATATTCTCTTGTAGGGTCTCTGGGGTATGCTTTTTGCTCTGGTTCCTTGTAGTTCCTTGAAACTTTAATATTAGAGCCATCAACAAACGATGGATGGACTAGTGTAAGGATGAATACAAAAGTATATAGTAGAATGTCAGGGAGCTGTGGTTTTCACCTAAAAATGTCTAGTTCAAGTAGCTATGGTTTCCACGTGAAGTGTGTAAGTTTGTTTACAGGAAGGGGCATATATGAAGGGTTTAACCAGTATCAGAGAATTTTAGTGGGATGGTATTTATTCCCCTCCCTTCCCCAATCTTTCTCGTGGAAGGGTGTACCTTATCAGTGCTGGGCTTTATAGCATGTCGTATGCACAGCAGTGATGGGGAGGGTACCTCTCCTCTCCATGATAACCTCCCTCCCGGGAGCCTCGCCTCGCTTGTCACCTGTGACCTGGCGGTTGGTGTGGTACAGCTGCTGCTGCTGCAGCTGCTGCTTCCTCCTCCTTCCCTTCATCCAGGTGTTGGAGGGTGTCAGGGCGTCGCTCCTGCCTGCCTGACCTCAGGTTGTCCTAGGATGCGCTCTGGGTTTGTGTTTACCCTTCCTGTGCCGAGGGAGCTTATGCAGTATCAGGGGGAAAACTCAAGAGTTTACACACACACACACACACACACACACACACACACACATATATATATATATATATATATATATATATATATGTAGAGAGAGAGAGTTGAATTGTGTCAGCTTTGTTATGTCTGTGGCACCTTTTGATTTCAGTATTCATAGGATTATTTAGGAGAACAGAGAATGGGAAGCAGGTGTTCTAGAATTGTCCGTGTTTGTTTCAGTAAGTATCTCCCATTTGCGCTTCAGTGTCAGTGTTTCACTTTCCTGCCAGTTGTTCCTCTGCGTTATTTAAGACTCCTTCCTCCCCACGAAGAAGGGCCCTCCGACGATCACTCAGATTTCCTTTAAAGTTTCAGGTGTTGAAAGGCGTCTTGGTAAGCTGCGTATATCGTAACAACCCCCCCCCCTCCCTCCGAGCCAGGCTTGTACCTCCAGCCTGCCTCACTGGACGTCTGAAACCGGTTTTAGGAACATGAGGCAAAACGAAAAGTCATTCACATCTAATAAGCGGACTAAATAGGCGATAACTTTTCTCTCTCACACTTTACCCATTTCCTTTTTTTCTTTTTTTTTTTCCATAAGTCGACCTGGACTTGCTCCACTAAGCATGACTTGCGTGTTTGTTGGGCGGCGGTCTGCTGGGCAGGATCCTGTTGGGAGTAAACAAAAGCCACGTGTTCCAGCTGATTCAGGTATACACAGCAACCCCGGCTCGCTCCACCGCTCGCCTGGTCTGGCCGGCGCGGCATGCCACACCTCCCTCTCGTGTGGAGCCACAGGTCTGTGTACATAATCGTATGTACACACACACTCGTCTGATGAGATTGATATCCATATTGCTTTTGGGCAGTCCTTTTTTTTTATGTAACCCGGTAGTTTCAGGTATGAGTCCATGGAGCACTATGGATGTGTTTAACCTTCGAGTACGTAATGAAACTGGTGTTAAATTCCTTACCTAAGCATTGTGGAGTCTTATTGCGTATAGGTTTGAGTTGTACGTTTAAGTAAGGCGGTAAAGAAAGGAGTAGTTGCACATTAGGCACTACGTTGCTCAACAAATCGGCTTCAGTGTCTTATGATTGTCGATGTTGTGAATACGAGATTGTATCTCAGTTTCCAAAATAGAAGACGATTTATTTGGGCAGGACATCCTGCTGGCCGTTGTAAAGTCGCCGTCAGCCTCTGTGCGCTATTGTCTCACCCCTGCAGTAGTGGACGCCTCGCAACATTGCTTTCATCGCTGCCTCTACTGCTGCTGCTGCTGCTGCTGTAGCCTAGATTATATACTGGGGAACACTTGTGGTACGCCGAAGTGATGCGGTGTTATTGGTTCAGGTTAATGGGCTCGTGTGTGTGTGTGGGAGAGAGAGAGAGAGAGAGAGAGATAGAGAGGGAGGAGGGTCGTTTGTAGCGGAGCCAGGGAAGATCTTGTGGACGATAGGGCACGCATTCCCCCGTCCCGTCCCCTCCATCTCCTGCCTGCCTGGGTGATATACCTCATCCACTTCATCGTCGCCGCCGCCAGCAGGAGGCAGGCGCCCTGGCCTTCTCGAGTTCTTCCCACCCAGCCCGACTTTAAAACTTTGTGGATGGGCTGTATTTTGCGTGCGGCAAGTTGAGAACCGGGTGATCGACAGAGGGGCAGGCAAGCCATTTTTTTTTTCTTCTGTTCGCTTGAGGCTTCTCGCATGTCCTGGTGCCATGCGCCCTGCCGTTCTCATGGTCTGTCTCATGTTTCGTACCCGGTCTGGGGTGTTTTTTATGGGTCGTGTGACTCATGTTGTTTAGGAAGTGTTGATGTGTTGCGGAAGATGCAAGTGTGTCTGTGCATATGCTCACGTTCGTGTGTTTGTTTGTATTTAATGATTTTTGTTTTTTACTTGGATATATATATATATATATATATATATATATATATATATATATATATATATATATATATATATATGTTGTTAGGTGGTATCGGACTCCGCCTGCTTAAAGATACAATACGAGTGAGAAGTCACCTTTGCCGAGGCTGTATCACCACGAGTACAGTCTCGTCAAAGACTCTTTCACTCCAAAGGAGTGCACATTTCATTGCTGCTGGAAGTAGCGCAGCTTCTGGAAAGAGGTCTTGGGTACCACCAGGACTCTATCTTAAGGAAGAGGTCCTAGGATGATTATATATACATATGTTATATATTAAATGTTCATGTTTGCGTGTGCAAGCATTTTTTTCCCCCTTCCGTGCGTGCCGTCATGCATGCGGGCGGCTGTGAGTGCGTGTTGCATGCATGGTGCATTAGACGGTATATGGCAGGTGTAGACCCCCTACCCCCCCCCCCTCCACCACCACCACCACCTTACGCCCTGCCCAGTGTAAACAGACGTGTGTGGTCGGGTATTGATCCAGGGGGCGGCCTGTTTGACCCCGGGGTCATGGCGCGAGTGACCGTCATGCAGGACAAGAACGACCAGTAACCAGGCTGGTAGACAGTCTCTGGGCGAACTCACGGAATATTGATACGTGTCTGAAACTTGGCAAGTAAACTTTTGACGCACTGGCGAGGTGTCACTGGTCAGGGTGTGACGCACTGGTAAGGTGTCACGGGTCAGGGTGTGACGCACCGGTAAGGTGTCACGGGTCAGGGTGTGACGCACTGGTGAGGTGTCACGGGTCTTGGTGAGGCGGTGGTCGGGTCCATCGTGGCCCTAATCATATGATCAATATTTGTGTGTCGGTCAGAATGTGATTAATCTCGCATTTAAGGCTTAAGTACAGCACAGCTGAAGTGTGTTATTGATGTTGGATAGTTTCACACACACACACACACACACATACACGGGAAAGCGTAGCTGCGAGGGGGGGGGGTATAGTCGATTGGAAATGCGCTTTCAAACACACACACACACACACACACGCGCGTGGAAATACGGTGGGAAAATTCTGCACGCGTGGAAATAAACGCACGTAGTTGCATGCCTACTAGCACACACCATGCAAACAAGTACGTAAACACACACACGCACATACACACTAACGCTGACACATTTGCAAGTGGATGATGTTGTGTGATTTGGCAAATAACAACATAGTTATCACATCGCTCGTTGAGCGTCATGGATCAATAACCGTCATATTGACGTTGTTAGGAGTTTGGTGTGAGAGTGAAGGTGACATTGAGTGACCCATACGGCAGCTAAGTCGCAAGTTCAGTGTCACGAAAAGTATAACAAATTTGTAAGTTCAGTGTCACAGGAAAAATAAAAGTCGTAAGTTCAAAGTCACAGGAAAAATAATAGTAGTAAGTTCAAAGTCACAGTTATGATGAACGTATGTTCAGAGTCACAGGGAACAGCAAGAACGTAAGTTCAAGATCAGGAACAACAGAACGGGGTCGTAAGTTCAGGATCGCAGGAAACATGCAGGTCACAAGTTTAAGGTCAAAGGAAAGAGTGGTCGTAATTTCAAGGGCACTGACCAGAGAATGGAGACGCTCCTGAGTGGTACCTGTCGTATGCCGCTGCGATATCGTCACGTCACGTAACACACATTCTTGTTACGTCTCTTTGTTACCTTGAAAATATGACCTTGAACGTATGACTTAGCTACATCTCTTGCCTTGAACTTAGGAGGACCTACTTAAAAATTTGAACTTACAACTTAACCACGTTTCCTGTTACTTTCGAACATATGACCTTGTCACGTCTCCTCATGTTACCTTGAAAACTTACAACCGAGCTTCACAGCTCTTGGGTAACATGTTACGTTCTCAGTCAGTGCGCGCGCATTGATAACACCCACATTGTTTGGGCTAGGCTAGGCTGTCTTGTACCCTGGTATTTGAGGGAGGAGGAGGAAGCCTCGTTCTTTCTCAGCAAGTGTGGGACGCCTGGTGATATTACTGCCGCCGCTGGTGGGGGATGTGTGGGTGTACGTACCACTCATGGCGGCTTGCTGTCATGCACATGTGTGGAGCGTTTACTCCGTAGGCTTATGTCGGTCTGAAGGGGGCCGGAGGAGCTCTGGGATAAAGCCCTCTTGATTCCCGCCTTTGCTTCTCTCGGGCCATCCTGTCATCTTCCTGTGTCGATGTATTGTACCCACTTCACCCCACTGTGGTTGCCTCCACCTTCCCCCGTGCTATATATGCCTTTCACCCCACACCAGCAGAGGCCCACCTGTCACCCTCCATTGTCGATGTATTGTACCAGACCTATGCTCTGTGTTTGCCTCCACAAACCCTAAGCCATACGTTCCTCACCTCCATACCATCATTGAAATGTTTCGTCTGTGCTTACTTAAACGGTGATAGATTTCAAAGCCACAATATGATGCCGTCTACTCAGATTGTTGAATAGATCATCAAAGAAAGAAGAAAGATAAAAGGTCGCAACCCGTGTTACATTGTCCCGAGTTTTTTTTTTTTTTTTCCAAGTTGGTCATCGCTTCACAACCGTTTAAGAACACCTCCTTAATGACATGTTTGATACTGAATGTGATCAGAAAGGTTACTTCAGAGAAATGCATGTTTTCCTTAGTTATTTTCTTATTGACTGGCTGTGGGTTGTCGTGTTATGATTCATAATATTTCTTGTTGCGTATCGAGGGTGGGGTTGCGGGGGGGGGGGGGAATTTATCCTCTCATGGTTGAGAGAGAGAGAGAGAGAGACAGAGAGAGAGAGAGAGTGTACCAATGCACGAGTACCTACAACGTGGTTTTGCCAGAATGGGAGGACAAGGCACTCGACGATAGAGAGAGAGAGAGAGAGAGAGAGAGAGAGAGAGAGATCCTATCGAGGGAAGGCCTTTATGAGACTCCTGCCTGATACGGATCTAAAATAGCGCTGTTGGTGGAAGTGATCTTGGGGGAGACTTGGGTTCTCAGAAGCCTCTCTTCATCATGTATGATGAGTCCGCCGAGATACTGTGTATCAAGCCAGGGGCTCCTCCCCTCCACCCCCCCCCTCCCCCAGGAGTCCGTACCCTAATTAACTAATTTGCGTACGTTTTCAGGGCGAGGTGGAGCGCCACAAAAGCCGATTGGCCCGGGCGCGCCCTCTGTCTGTGACCGGGCCGGCCTCTTACAAAGGGAATAATTAGTCTGCTCTGGGAATGTGTTGCAGGAGGGGAAGGAATGCAACGTCCACACCGATGCGGTGCCGGCCGTTGTCAAACCCTAGGATGAAGTGACGGTACCGGCGTGCGCTATAGGGGGTCGTACCGTCGTGTTCTCATGGGAGTCGTACCGTCGTGTTCTCAAGGGAGTCGTACCGTCATGCTCTCAAGGGGGTCGTAACGTCGTGCTCTCAAGAGGTCGTACCGTTGTGTTCTCAAGGGGTCGTACCGTCGTGTTCTCAAAGGGGTCGTACCGTCGTGCTCTCAAGGGGTCGTACCGTCGTGTTCTCAAAGGGGTCGTACCGTCGGGTTCTCAGAGGGGTAGTACCGTCGTGCTCTCAGTGGGTCGTACCGTCGTGTTCAAGGATTTTGGTGTAGTACGTTAGGGTTCTGTAGTCGCGTTCGAGGTTAATGCGACCGGAATACACTGTGGACTTAAGAACGTGGTCTCTGGGCGAGTTTTGGGTAGAGGACATCCGAAACCATCGTAAGGTTAAGTTAAGGTCCGAGACCCAGCTGTGGGGGGTAGAAGACCTCAGAAACCATCGGAAGGTAGGTAAGGCCTCAGACCCAGCTGTAGAGGTAGGGGACCTCCGGAGCCGTCATAAGGTATACGTAAAGGTATTATTAGGTTTTACTGCGTTACCTCTCGTTTAATTTGGGAATCTATGGGTTGTAGATCTAAACTGCTGTAATCTTCGGGTTGTGTTTTACTGTCTAGTTTGACGTAGCCATTGGTTACTGGAGAGTTGATGGCTGCCCTAAGAGATTGCCTCTTGCCAGTGGTACTTCATTTGCTTCTGATGTGTATACTTGATGGTTTCCTACCAGGGGAGGTTCCTTCGCCTGTACTTGTTGCTGCCCTCTTGCCAGTGGAACTTTATTTGTTAGCTGCTTTCTTGTCGCAGGAACAGCATTTGTTCCTTATTCCATAATTCTTGCCGGTTGAACTGTATTTGTTCCTCTGTATGTATTAATGGATTTCTGTCATTGTAAGTTCCTGTGTTTGTACTTGTTGCTAGCTTCTTGACTGTGGAACTGTATTTGTTCCACTGTCAGTGCTTGTTGCTGGGAATCATTTAGGTTTGCGATTTTTTTTTTCCTTACCTGGGTGTTCATAGCATCTGTCACGGCTAACGTTACTCGGGTGATTACAAGAGATGTCGTGAACTGGTGTTACGTAGGCAGTCACAGCATAGACGTCACGGCCGACGATGTTGTTACGTGGTGTGTCACAATAGAGACGTGACGTCACGGCTGATGATGTTACTTGGGTGGCCACAGTTGAAACGTTACGGCTTGCTTCTGTGTTACTTTGGTGGTCACAGAAGAAACGCTACGGCTTATGACGTTATCGTGTTGGTCACAGTAAAAACGTTCCTTTGGCAACGACAGCAGCTGTCGTGGCCTGGAGAACGTGGTGAAGGATTGGGAATCCTTCTCATTAAGGAAATACACACCAAACCTGTCACTCTATGGAGTCTATGCTGTTTTTAAGACACATTTACTCGATTGATATGTTGGTGTTTACTGTATCGGGCTTGTCGAGTTTTTAAGTTAGCTTGAATTAGGCCTTTATATAGAACAATTGCTGCTGGTGATTCATCGACGGTTGTGTGATATCTGGTTAGCCTTGCGTGTGACCTGCTCGCTCGTACGGGGGCCACCTCGGTCTGTGTAATGGTCCGTGTAATTCCTAAAGATTCACACGAAGCCAATCCCCTACTTGTGGACGGGAAGACGCGATAGCATCTGCGAAGGAAACACAGGGAAGAGCCGTTTTTTTTTTTGTTATTATGTCTGTAAAGTGATTTGCGCGAAGGTCACCGGGGGTTAGAGGTGCCAGGTCTGGTTTCCAGTCCCGGCAACTCGTGTGGGGACCACGTGATCTTGCGGTTAACCATACTGTTGGTGGTGACACGCTGCACGTATTCCTACCCACCACAGTCACGTGCACCGCTCTGGCCATCCTTCACTTCTTTCGAGACCATCTCATTGTTTATTAATAATATTTATAATATATATATATATATATATATATATATATATATATATATATAGAT
>JAYMFT010147345.1:0-12697 GCA_038088735.1 Panulirus argus
TATATATATAAGGAACTAAAGCATTCTGCCTTGAAGGCGACTCCAAAGAGCAAACTTGATAACTTTCATTTTATGTACATATAATAAAATTAAGGTCTATCACAGAATTTAACAGTTGTTATAATGAGGCATCTACTGTAGAAAGGAAAAATACACATAAATGTAACAAGAATTCTGAAACTTTTGACCAGACAATAAACGTCTTAAATTTCATGTGAGTTTCACTCCTTCCCATACTAATAGGTGCTCCATTCTACACACTGTACCATTCACAGAGACTTACCCCAAGTTTGGCTCCATTGACAGTCTTTCACATCATCAGGCTTGTCTATTAACAAAGCTTTCTAATTTTATCTTATATTTTCATATTACAATGTAATACATGCATCTGCTGGCTCCGTAATAACTAACAGCTTCATATATAGTGAAATGGACATTAGCCCTTCCTAAATTTCTGCAAAATGCAGTAAGCATTTAAAGTGATACCCAAGGTATACTGGTATACAAGTCGAAAAACCTTACAGAAAGATGATGGATAATAGGGTAGTATTTATGGCCTAGGTATAAATTTGCCAACCAACATCTCCATACCAAGTTATAGGCAATTAAGGTAGAAAAATCAACAGAGAAGCCAACCAAGGAGCAATATTCACAAAGTAAATCACTGGAATGGAACAATACATAATATAATGGAAGTACTGTAATGCAATTTAAAGTGCATCTTTTAGTTCGATAAATCCACTTCAGTTGTGAAATTTTTAACATGTTCCTTTCACTGCAATTTATTACCAATATTCATTTGACCACAAGCAATAACAGTTTCTATCGGACTCTACCATCTCAGTGCTGGGCTTAACCAATATACCGTAAAATGTCCGCACTGGATTGAAATACTTTTACCATCACTCATTATATTATGCAATTCCATTGCTCAATGATACCTCTGGTCACAACAAAAGTACAACACAGGTACATTTCAATTACACTTAAACTTCAAAAGAGGGCCCTCATATGAGGGCTGAGAGAATTATGGGTGAATTGCATAACATTATCAAGAAGTACTTACACAAACTCTTTTTGGAAGATAAACATTTTCACTGAAGCCCAAAAGCAAAAACAAATAGGTGAAATTTCATGCCACATCTCTACCTCCTGCCCTCTCACTCACCTATATATATATATATATATATATTTTATTATTTTTTTATTATACTTGATCGCTGTTTCCCGCGTCATACATCTTCATACCCCAGGAGTCCTTTCTATCTTTATTAGGCTCTTGTGTGTGTGTGTGTGTGTGTGTGTGTGTGTGTGTGTGTGTGTGTGTGTGTGTGTGTGTGTGTGTGTGTCTGCAAAAAACCTTGCCTGCCTTCACGTACATTTTCAAAGGCAATTTCAGGCTAACATTTTGTTACTTTATCATCTCTCTTTTGGCCTCAATTACCAACTACAAACATCTGGGAATGGAACTGACAAGGTTCCTAAAGTATTCTAAGTCCATATTTTGGGTTCATAAGGTTTTGATCTGAATCAGGCAAGGGGGCACTGATGGGGTGCCACAAGAAGAAGCTGCCTGCCCGTGTGTTCTGAGCACCTGGGGCATATAGAAATTTTGTGTACCCACATTTTATAGCTTTTAGGCAAGAATTCTGGCTTCCTCCTCCATAGAAAGGTAAGAGCAACCCATCTTGAAGCACAGGAGGAAAAATACAGTGTCCAAAAGTGAAATTCCCAAATTAAAGTGGCAGACTGGAAGAGTAAAGAAAGCACACTGAGGCAGGTTGTTGGTGCTCTCCCCCTTATAAATAATATTCTCAGCAACCACATGTATGATGATTTCACCCAAAGATTGTCATATGCTTGTAGTAAATATAAAAATTAGCCATGTGTTGCCTTTGAAAATAAGTGGGGCTAGATAGGGCTTTCTACTGACATTGTACATATGTATAATTTACTGTACAAAAAGAAAGTCTCAACTACTGAATTTTTTAAAGAGATATAACCAATTGTATTCTCTTATACGGTAACTAAATGATTCACATATATCATAAAACAATCGGGTAAAAGTGGAAATGACTGCAAGGTAAGATGATATCGACCATCATGTCTTTACTTTCCCTGTCCAAGGTAAGAAAATCAAAAAACAAGACCTGGAGTACTAGAGTACCTTACCACCATGAATTGCTGAACATGAAAGCTTATTCAACTTCAGCAACAAATCATTACCAACCTTTTAATTCATGTTACTAAATAACTTCCCACAACAAAAACAACTGCATGAACTTCCATTCTAATTTTCATATTTGACATAAATTTACCAATTTCTAACTAAGCAATAATTAAGCATCATAAACAGTAAAGCAAATTATGCTTTGTATATACATCAACTTTCATATCCACATTGTGACAAATATCCTGTAAATTCTTGCACAATAAATCAAGGTAGCAATTTAGTCTTGCAGTGTTCTTCACAATGGAAAATGCTCCTCACATCTATATCGGGAAATGCTACCTCATCTTTTCAACACAAACACGTGGACATCCACCACTGAAACAGAAGCTGGTTTCTATGCCTGTAAAACATATATAAGACTGGAGACTATGTGATATTGTGGGTGTCAGACAGTAAACTTGTTCTTTGCAGTAGATCCAGACTTAGCCATCGTGTCTGTATGAGCTTGAAAACCAATGCTCACATGCCGTGGGATGTTTAGACGTTCTTTCAGGATGTGGCTGTAAAAGAAAGACACCATGATATGTACAACAGAAGATACATCTATATACGTTTCTGTTTTAAAGTTATATGAAGGAGAACTGGTTAGATAATACACCTAAATTGGAAAATGTTCAATGGAACAACTGTGTCATCTGTAGTTTTAATGTAAGAAACCAGGTATTAGTGATGGATGATTTGAATGCGAAGGTGAAAAATGTGCCAGATGAGGTATAATTATGGATTATGGGATATTCAGCGTTATGAAAGGAAATGGTGAACAGCTTGTGGAGTTGTGTGCTGAAAAAGGACTGGTGATTGGGAATACCTGGTTTAAAATGAGGGATATATGCAAATATGCATATGTAGGTAGAAGAAATAGTCAATGGGCATTACTGGATGACATATCAATTGATAGGCTTGTAAGAGAGAGACTTTTGGATGCTAATGTGCTGAGAGGGGCAGCTGGTGGGATGTCTGATAACTATCTTGTACGTAGAGGTGAGGGTGGAGATTTGTATAGGATTTGGAGAAGAGGAAACAGACAGTGGTGAGAGTTGATGAGCTTTGAAGAGAAACTTGTGTGAAAAAATAAAAAGGGAGATTGAATGTAGAATGAGAAAAGGTGAGCATAGATGAAGCAAAGGGAGTGGATGCATAACAGAAGGTATTTAGGGAAGCAGGGCTGGCATATGAAAGGTGGGAGGGAGGCAGATTAGGAAGGGCAGTGAGTGGTGGGATGAAGTAGTAGAGTTGCTAGTGAAAGAGGAAAGAGAGACATTTGGGCAGTACTTACAGGGAAGAAAGTGACTGCAGGATGTATAAGAGAAAGTGGCTTGAGGTCAAGAGGGGGTTGAAAAGGAAGCTAAAGGAGAGTTGGGGTGAGTATCAATAAATTTTAGGGAGAATAAGATGATGTTTTGGAAGGAGTTAATAATGTGAAAAACAATCAGACAACAAATTGGAACACTGATGAAGGGAGCAAAAGAGGAAGTGGTAACAGGAAGTCATAAAGTGAGAAGGAGATGCAGTAAGCACTTTAAATGACTGTTGAATGTGTCTGATGATTGGGTGGCTGATGTAAAGTATTTGGGTCAGGGTGGTATGCGAAGTGAGAGAGTCATGGTGGTGATGAGAGAAGAGGTGGTGAAAGCCTTACATACGATGAAATGTGGCAAGGTGGCAGCAGTGGATGGTACTGCAGCTGAATTTATTAAGAAAAGGGGGGGTGACTGTTTTGTTAATTGTTTGGTAAGAATTTTCAATGTATGTACGGATCATGGGGAGATGCCTGAGGATTGGTAGAATGCATGTACAGTGCCAATGTATAAAGACAAGGCGGATAAAGGCGAGTGTTCAAACTAATGAGGTATAAGTTTGTTAAGTGTAACCGGTAAGTTGTATGGGAGGGTAGTGATTGAGAGGGTGAAGATATGTACAGAGCATCAGATTGGGGAGGAGCAGTGTAGTTTCAGAAGTGGTAGAGGATAGGTGAATCAGGTGTTTACTTTAAAGAATGTGTGTGAGAAATATATAAGAGAAACAGATGGAGAAAGCATAACACAGGGTTGAGAGAGAAGCCCCATGAAAGGTTTTAAGAATATACCACGAGGGAAAAAAGCTGCTAGAAGCAGTGACAAGTTTTTATCAAGGAGTAAGGCATGTGGAAGAGTAGGAAGAGGGGAGAGTGATTGGTTCCAAGTAAAGCTTGGTCTCTGGCAGGGGTGTGTGATGGTTGTTTAATATGTTTGGGGGCACGGTACTAATGTAGGTAAATGCAAGGGTCTTGGACAGTGGGGAGAGTATGCAGTCTGTAGGGGATGAGAGGGTCTGGGAAGTGTCAGTTATTTGCTAATACAGCACTGGTGGCAGATTCGAGTGGGAAACTGAATATGCTGGTGACTGAGTTTGGAAGTGTGTGAAAATAGGAAGTTGAGAGTAAATGTTAATGAAAGTAAGGTATCAGGTTTAACAGGGTTTAGGGAGAGGTTAGCTGGGGCATGAGTTTGAATGGAGAAAAATTGGAGGAAGTGCAGTGTTTTAAATACCTGGGAGTGTACATGGCAGCAAATGGAACCATGGAAGCAGGAGAGAGAGAGAGAGAGAGAGAGAGAGAGAGAGAGAGAGAGAGAGAGAGTGTATGTGTGTTTTCTTTAAGGTATAGCAGTCCCCAAAAAATTATATGAATGCGAGGCATGGGCTATAGACAAGACTTTGCAGAGAAGGGTGGATGTGCTGGAAATTAAATGTTAGGAGATAATATGTGGTGTGAGGAGGTTTGATCATGTAAGTAATGAAAGAGTACGACAAATATGTGGTAATAAAAAGAGTGTGGTTGAGAGAACTGAAGAGGGTGTGCTGAAATGGTTTGAAGAGAATGAGAGGTAAGGTTGACAAAGAGGATATATGTGTCACAAGTGGAAGGAACAAGGATATCGGGGACACCAACCTGGAGGTGGAAGAATGGAATGAAAAAGATTTTGAGCGATCAGGGCCTGAACAAGCAAGAGAGTTAAAGGCATGCAAGGGATAGAATGAACTGGAACAATGTGGTACAACAGGGTCAACGTGCTGTCAATGGACTGAACTAGGGCATGTGAAGCATCTGGGGTAAGCCATGGAAAGGTGTGGGGCCTGGTTGGGGATAGGGAGCTGTGTGGTTTCAGTGCATTACACAACAGTTAGAGGATGGATGTGAGCAGAAGTGGCCTTTCTTCACATGTTTCTAGCACCATCTCGCTTACGCAGGAAATGGTGATCAAGTATGCAAAGCAAAGAAAAATATGTACACAGGAATAATACAGGATAAAAGGCATCCAAGGGTCAGAGCATTTTGGAGCAATGTGGTATGCAGGGGGTAAAATGCTGTCAATATCCAGGGAACATAAAACAGCCAGAGGATATCATGGCAAAGTTTGTGGTTTTGCTACATTACACATGACAGATTTACCTATGATCCTAACTCCAATTCAACCCTTTTGATGCTTTCCCTGTACCGTGCACAAAAATATGCAAAATTCTTCTTTCACATTTAATGACAGTATGCAAATAATATAAACACTATAAATTTTTCTTATGAATTCAGATCCCACGATCATAAACACTAATGGAATACTCATTAGGCCAATAATCACTTTGTTCTAACCACAAAAATACTTTACAACTCACCTTGGATCCTACTGGTCCTTTGAGGGTCCACCTCCCATTCTCACAATAAGAAATTTTTTCTTATCTGATAAACTCAAGCAGCACTCTCCTTGTTCTCAAGGGTATACAAGTGGTTCCATGAATGGCAGGTTGCAGCATGCCCCAAAAAAGTGGGCAGAGGGGAGACTGTCGCATCTAGTGCCACAGACACACAACATATGGGAGAGTCCCAGAAAAAGGTGTCTTATTAGCCCTCATACTTACTTAAAAGCCTTCAAACTATTCTAGTGACATCCTTCACTGGATTGTCGCCTATGACCAGACAATATATTTTATTGGAAATGCAACTGAAGTTAATAATGACTAGATTGAGGGCAACAGCAACTTACCAAGCTTTAGCCTGAGCACCACAGTAACAAAGGAATAAAGGGTTAATGATATCCAACTGGTAAAAGTCCAGTTAAAATGCAATAACAAAATGATAAACAAAAGTACCAGTAACCTTGAACTTTGCTCTTTTGGACAAAATCAAAAAAGAACTTCCTTGCTCCGAAGAGAATATCCAAAGCAAGCCTTTATGAAATCTACAACTGAAATTGTCATGCAGAAACAAATTTTTACTTGCGCAGCTGAGACCTTGACAGCTGACGTTTTGATCTCAATGTGAAAAGGTATCTTCTTTGTAATGTCATAAATTCCATCTCTCAGAACTGGGGTAAATGTGCTGTAAGAAAATCATCTAAAAGTGTGGCAGTGACCATGGACTCTGACCTAATTATCAATAAGGCCCTTCTTCTCCACAAGAAAAAACACAAGGTGAATGCTGATGAAATCTATTCTGTTGAATAACTGCATGAAAGCAAAATCATCTCCAGAATCAACCTACAACAGTAACCCTCATCCTTGACCTTAAACCCAGCATTGCAACCTACTTCTGGTGGTATGGTGAAGTACACAGCAATACTTATCGCATGAAGAATTATGACTGTACATATGAGTGTCTGTGATAAATTCAAGTCCAACACCTGACAAAGACAACCTTTGACCTAAAAAACAATCAGTGAGGCATCTGAATGAACATACAACAGATAATGACTGAGAAAGCCTAAGGTGTAAAACTATACCATGACGATCTCAAACACCAAAACCAGCCACGAAGGCATCAGAACAACCTACTTTTGGTGGGATACTGAAGCACTCCTCAATATGCATTTCCATATGAAGTTAAATGAGCGAACATCAAATAGTCACTAATATAGATTCATATCTAAAACTTTGCCAAGACTAGACCTTTCACACCATGCCTTGTTCTTATGAATAACAATTACTTTCCTCATTAAGATGAGTGACGACACTACATAAATGTTACTGTGATGTAAGCATCTAAAATCAATTAAAGTCTATTAAGTCATCAAGTTGACTCTAGTACTAATACACATTAAATATTGGTGAAAACTTCAGAATAAGCAAGCTCTTACAACACTGTACAACTAACAGCCAGTACACCGTTATCCAAAAAAAATTACTTATATGGCCTAAAACATCTTAAGGATATTTTTATAAAGTGTATAAACTCACCCAATCTTAAGGATGCTCTCACTCTTTTTTGCATCTGCAGTCCAAACTCCTATTTTGTCTCCCTTGCTACGTACATTTACAACTGCACCACAAACTTCATCACTATGTTCATCAAATGCTTCACCAATCATTAACAGCAGCTGAAAAAAATCAAGATGTTGGAATGAATATCCTTATTAGAAGCTATATTTAATAATAAATGCTAAAGATGGATGCATTCCCTTGATCATGTTTTTATTGTCTTATCAATAGAAGCAGTAGTCCCCACTCCTTAATAAGCTAAAATACTATTCTGTCTACTATCATTAACTCTAAATCACTTTTCTTTATGTTGGATCCTCTCAAATCACTAATAAACATCCTCAACCCTTGTCATGTGTTTACAGTGAAAAATTTACTTCCACACCAATGTATGTTCTAACTTTTTCATTCTGAACACAGAGATGATTCATCAAGGAGAATCAAATCCTCTAATCACCCATCTTTGCATAGAAAATATTTCCATTGTATCCAACCCTAAATAATTCCTCTGGCATCCTAATCTGAAATCTCTAATTGAAGCTCTTACTAAATCTATTCATATCTTATATGGTCAATATCTAATTGCACCATCAACTATACTATTATATATCTCTTTGACCAGCTGTGGTTTTGGGGCATTACATATGACAGATAGAGAATGGCTGTGAGTGAATGGAGCCTTTCTTCGTTTGTTCCTGGCACTACCTCGCTAATGCAAGACACGACAATCAAAAACGAAAAAACAGGTAACATATATAGGTAAATTAGGTAATGTAATGGAGACATGCAATGCAGGAAAAATTCAAATTCCAAGTCTCAGGGTTCACACTCAGTAATCACTCCCAACAAAACAAGACTGAGAATTTAAGTGTTGTTGTTCATCCCAACTAAATATAAATCAAAATATACAGAATATCTTTGGGGGCTTTTCCAACCTTACTTACCACTTCTAACCAGAAATTATCTAGCTCTGATGCTCGCTGTTGTTTGTTGAGATTAATGAGCCAACGGCCCCCTCGACAATTATGTTCATCTTCCCACATGGGTTTGATTCCTTGTTTGAACATAGAGTAGTCACATCCAACTTTCAATCTTGAAGCTGGTTCAATATGATTATACAATCTGCAAATCAAAGAACAGTAATCAAAATTCATTAAAATTTTAAATGTACATCATTCATCCTACCTTCATAAGTCAGTGTAAACTAGCTTCAATCACTCCATATAAATATGCTTACCACATTCTAATAGCTGCCTCTCCTCTAAAGCAGTCCTTTATATCTCATCAGAATTCTGAAAATGAACACCTGCATGGCTTCATTTCTCGTGACCCTTAAACAACAGTCCCTATTTAAGGATGTCCCAAACTGAGGTTTCATTGAAAAAACCCTACATATCTAGTCATTATTCAAAGGGAGATATCAAGAAAGTTAAGAAAAGCAAAAAAATCAAACAAAGACCCAAACTGGCACTGAACAGACATTTAAAGTTTATGCACTCCCTGATGATGTGCTACCTACATTATTGCTGCTGACAGGACAAATTATGTAATCACCTCAGCATCTGACACCCAACATGCATAGTTTATGCAGCTCACAAATGCATGTGCATTTGTTTTATAACAGTAAGGAACTTCTGAGGACTCTATGAAACAGGATACACCATGAATAATATATAATAATTAAATAAAGTATTTCACTACAGACCAGAGGGTTTTCATATTCTGTTATTCAATGCATAATGACCTCAGCCATACATAAATATGCCTTGCTCCAAAACCTTCCACTTACATTTCCTATATATTTCCTATATATCACATTCAAGATCACTTTCTTGTTGTGATCAAAATAATTTTCAGAACTCATCAAATCAATATCACTTTCATCTGTGCCCATAATAAAATCAATGATTTGCTGAGCTGAGCATGCATGGCTGTACAGCAAGTTGAAGAAATTAGCATGTCAGTGAACACATTTGGGATGGACAGGACTGCACCTTCTAACTTTGTGTCATATGGGTAACTGACAAAACTTTTTCCTGATGCTAGTTACAGTTGGAAGTGACAAAAGGTATCTCTACATACTGAAAAAGTACACCTCTGAATTCAATTGAGGGCAGGAAGAAGCAACCCATATAAGTGCAGTTGTAATAACTGTTGTAAGAATGCTAACACATGTTTACAGGCGTTAAAGGGTTAATCTTTATTGACGGACCTCTCGATTTACTTGAGTTACGTTCTTGAAAACAGTTGCATACATCACAAATGTGTGAATCAAATAATGTAACTAATGGTGATTAAGGGGCTTCATTATTAGCAAGAAAATACTGAATGTTATATTAGTAAAAAGCTGCAGTATACATGTATCAGGGATTATAAAATACTATTATATACATACTGCACAATGATTCTATTAATGAAAACAGAAAATAACAACTATGAATCTTGGTGAAGTCTTCTCTTCATGGGAACTGTGTGTTCTCAAAGACATTCTCTTCCAAATAATCCAGTCTCATCCACATTAAAAGTCAACTTAGGAATTTTTCAGCTGCAACATCATCATCAGAAGCAGTCTCACCAGTCATCTTGATGTTGTGGCAGTTGTAGCATTTCCTAATATTCACGAAATGTTTACGCTGCTTCTTCTTTCGCTGCCAAGTCATCATATATACAATATACAAAATATATACAATAGTCCATACAGTAGACTCATTAAGTCCAAGGGCACACTTAATATCAGCAGTCCATTTATCCTTCTCATGTTGTTTGAGCATATCCAACTTAACCTCAGTGGTGACAGCCTTATGCTTCTTAGCACCAGTGGCACCAGAACTTAAGAGATGTTTTGGTGATACAATGCAAGGGGCAAAATGCATGTAATATATAGTAAACAGCAGCACAAAATACTGTAGCAATCTGTGACTAAAGACTGCATGCACAGCATGTGTACCCACGCTTCTCAAGCACTGCTAGCAACACTACACCACTGCGCTACCAGCCCAACGATGACTGTGTTATTCCAAACTTAAGCCCACATAAATTAAAAAAGGTGTAAACAGACCATGTGTGTTATTCTAACAATGATATATATCAAATACATGTACATCAAAAGGTACTTGTAATTTCAAGTACATAGAGTCTACTCAACAATACACAATTTTTACATAAATAATTCATCCTTTTCAAGTCTTCTTATTCTGCAAATTTGCCTTTTACTTAAACTCAGGAAATATAAATGAGGTGTCATTATAACCCTATTAGGGTGCAAATGCTTATCATACAGAACTAAACTGTAAGGTATTTCTCCCAAAACCATTTATCATGTCTGGCAACAAAAAAATGAATAAAACTGTTGATGGAAGCATCAATTAGACCCCTTTCATTGACAGAGCCCCTACATTGGGAATCTCTCCACACAAGCTTGGTCAAAATCTTTCCTGTAATCTTTCAGCATATATATGGCCAGAAAGGCAGCTCCTAACATCTTTTCTTTCATCTTCCATTCCCATCCCTAGGGTTAGGGGAGAAAGAATGCAGCCCACGTATCCCCTGCATGTTGTAAAAGGTGACACAGAGGGGTGAGAGCTGGTGGTTGAAAATCCTTCTTTCCTGTATTACTTTCCATAAGAAACAGAGCAAGGAGCCAAGCAACGAATTTTCCCTCTATGGCTCTGTCATTTATTCTTGATGCTACCTCACTCATGCAGGAAATGGTGAGCATTTATGAAAAAAAGTGAATAGTAATAAAGAGAAATGCATTAGAAAAGAAACATTTGAGCTTTGATATACCAGCTGCTTACCTAAGCATGAAACTATGGTTAATGTTATTGTACCTAAGAAATTTTTCAAATACATTTATGGTAAAAATAAAGTGCAGTTAAATCAAGATACTGCAGAAAGTCAAACAAAGTTATGTACTGAAATCTCTGAAGGAGGAGTTGAAAATCTAAGCCAAGAGTCCTTAAATCAAATCTTTACTACATAATTCTATATCAGATACTTCATTCTAAAACCTGAAAGAATATACTGGCATATACATTTCACAAAACTAATAAGTACAAAAACTATCTACATCAATATATTATGAGTACCTGTGAATCTCCCAGCAAATAGCATCGGGTATGTTCTCAATAAAATTCATTTAATAATTCATAATATATTTGCTCATTACCTGCAAATGCAGAAAAATTCTAATTCAAAATAGTATTCCGAGATAGGAAACATTCCACATAAACCATAGAGTAGTCTCTAAGGCCAGGCTGTTAAAGGTAGATTCTAATTAAGTTATCTTAAATGATTGCTAAAGACCGGAAGTGTACAAATGAGGCTATTGTCTGTCTGCTCCTAATGCTACCTTACAAAAGGAAGAAAGAGAAAGACCTTCTTTATATATGTTTGCCATTCCCTACTTTACAGTGGAGTAGCACCAGAAAGACAATGAATGACCTCATTTGCTCACATTCACTCTCAAGCTGTCATGCAAGATGCACCAAAACTGGAGCTCTCCATCCACAGCCAAGCCCCGCAGACCTTCTCCCATGACTACTTCATATGCCCTGACAACAAGTTACCCTCATGTATACTACACCACTCCAATCTGCTCTATCATCAGCAAACAACAACTGACTTTCCTCCTAGGCACCTTTATCACCAACACATTGCATACCTTCTCCTCTCTCGAAGATCATTCCGATCACCCTTCTCACCAGGAACAAACAATCCTAAAGCAAATCAAACAGCCACAGTGACACCACACTTACCCTCCTCTCTTCCTTCATGCACATATGCCTTACTCTCTTTGTAAAAATCTCTTCACTAATTCTGGCAGCTTTCTTCCCACACCATATATTTTTAACACTTTCCACAGAGCATCCACATTAGTCCTATTATACATTTTCTCCAGATCCACAAACACTGCAGACAAGGCCTTCTGTTTCTCTCAGTATTTCTTGTACACATTCTTCAAAACCTTAATATACTATATATTAGATATAATTGGAGGTGGAAGGATGGAGTGAAAGGGATTTTGAGTGGTTGGGGCCTGAACAGGCAGAAGGGTGAAAGGCATGCACGGAATAGAGTGAAATGGAATGATGTGGTATACCGGGGTCGCGTGCTGTTAATGGCCTGAACCAGGGCATGTGAAGCGTCTGGGGTAAACCACAGAAAGGTCTGTGGGGCCTGGATGTGGATAGGGAGCTGTGGTTTCAGTGCATTACACATGACAGCTAGAGACTGAGT
>JAYMFT010147356.1:0-12697 GCA_038088735.1 Panulirus argus
TATATATATACATAACGAAAAAGAGCGATTCCAAGACTGACCCCTGAGGAACACCACTGGCTACATTGCCCCAGTCCGATGTAACTCTGTCGATGCAAATCCTCTGTTCTCTTTCAGTGAGCCACGCTCTAATCCAATTAGATAGACAACCCCCGATGCCGTGTGCCGCGATTCTTCTGAGCAGACGCTTATGAGGAACTCTGTCAAAACCCTTCCTTATTTAAGTCTAAGTATACAATATCATAACTCTTACCCTGATCAACAATTTCATATACTTTGTTAAAGAAGGAGAAAGGGTTACTGAGACACGACTTAAATATAAGACTTCCTCTAGGTGATTATGGCTGTCACTTGAACGAATGGGGAGGGGTGAACTGATATTTACTAAGTAGACTCTGCATTGGTTAACGGCTACCCATATCCTCTGTGGTAATGTTATTATTATATTGGAGTCTGTCCACCACCACTAAGCTGTTCCCAGCCGGCCAAAGGGACTTACTATAAACCCGATGAATAGCAACAGCGTCGTAGTCAAACACAATGCAATACTAACAGAGTCTTTCCTTGGTCTGATCTGGCTGTATACAGTTCACTGCTGCTTTGCTGTTCCCCGGCAGTGAAGGCAATTGGTATAAGAATGACACTTGGGTCACTGCCAGCCTCCCAGCTCGACACGACGCGCGATGGAATTCGTTGGTGGCACGGAGTTGCACTGCGGTAATGCATCTGGCGTATCATTGTCACACTGTCTCACAATAAGAATGTTTATATTCCACCACCAAGATGTAAAAGTTTTCATTCCGCCATCAAGACATAATGATTTACATTCCACCAAAATGTAGAAATATACTATTGCCAGAAAGCAACTGTTTCCTTTCAAACCTACATGACAAACAGGTATTATTCAGACCTCCATGGCAAGCAGGTATCATTCCGTAATGAATTGACCAAACACAGTTCTTTCTATAACCCATCTTTACATATCATATTTTCTCTGTGTTTAACAGTAAGTCATGGTGTGTTAAGTTGGATATCTGCTAGTACTTATTACTCTGTGTGAAGTTAACTGGCAGTGTTATGCACGTATATCTATCAACTGAAGGTATATTCTAACTCAGATGTTTCTCAGCTTTGCAGGCTGTGTATATAACAGTTGTATAAATCAGACGCTAGTTCGAAACTTTGGATAATTAGATACTGTACAATGATCTTTGGAAAAAAATGTAAATGATAATCGTTTTGGGACTGAAAGATTTACCGAAGTTATCTGTCAGGATTTTAGTTGGTGAAGGTACGATGGTGAGTTAAGGTTTGGGTCAATGACCACATGGGCTCATCTGTTCACCACTTTACTGGGTTTAGAATTCCTTTTATCAGCTTTAATACAGAAATATTATATGAGTCTCCCTGTTTAGTAACGACCTGTTCCGGTTATGTGTGACATCAGCTCCCACGGTGGAGGTGGGCAGAACAGGGGACCTCATCACAGAGCTGAGCCAGTGAGCGCGTCCCGGAGAACGAGGATTTGGAAGGTGACAGAGGCAGGATTCTGTTGGACGGTTACTGTTGGAATGGATACCGTTCGATTGATTAGTGTTGGACTGGTTACTGTTGGTATAAACCAAGTGATCAGCCCCAGTACGGGATCTCTCTTTTGCCCCTGTTCACCTCTCCTCCCTCACCGCTCCTCATTCCGCCCCTCATCTCTAATCAATAGTCTTTGTTTCTTTCAATTTTCTGGTTTACTCTTGTTTTTCTCCCACTCTCACTGTATTTCTTTCTGTATTCCTTCTCCCTGCTTTCCGCTCTCTCTCTCTTGGTTACATATTCTGAGATTCATCATGATCAGTGAGATGGGGTCTGTCCTTCACCACTGAAATGGTAAACAACAAATGCGTCTGTTCGTTGCTCTGTCCAACTCGGAGATTTGCATTGTGATTTGAGTGTTGCTCAACACATGGTGCATCGAAATATTTTTCACTTTTTTTTTTTTTGTTTTGGAATTTTTCCATATTGAGGGTTTTCTTCAAACACAGATAAAAGGAAAGTTTTTTCGAAAAAACACGAGTTCTTTGTGAGCTTAAATGTGGTGTTGATGTTATGAGATTTACTATACAATAAAAAAAAAACTCGGGTCACTGGTTTGCAACATCTTCCGGCACATCGCAATACAAGGCTTTAGTTTCCTGTTATGCTGATGACATGAGACATCCATATCTACAGTGTTATAGCACAGTAGCTTCACTGATCTCCATCAACTAGATGTTCTAGAGTGAGCAAACAACCAGCCGGTATATAACTTATCTCTGTTGAGGTCACTCATGTTCTCCTGATAGTCCTTTACGGAAGCATCTTAAGTAAGACGCGTTACTTATTTTTTTGTTAACTTACACACACACTCGGGTAGTAGGTGTTGCCCCCGCATCGAAATATTTAGGATATGGTTTATCAGAGTAACATTACCTTAATGTATGGTCTTTATCCAAGAAATTAACAGACACCGCTAACTGATACACCCCTAACAGACAAACCGCTAACAGACACATCGCTAACAGACACATCGCTAACAGACACATCGCTAACAAACACACCGCTAACAGACACGTCGCTAACAGACACACCGCTAACAGACACATTGCTAACAAACACATAAGAACATAAGAAGTGAGTACACTGCAAGAGGCCTGTTGGCCCATGTTAGGCAAGTCCTGAGTCTGTCCACCCTTCAACCAACAGCCTGAACCCATAAGCACATCCAACCTTAGTTTAAAGCTGCCTAAAGACCTAGCTTCCACTACTGTACCTGGAAACTTATTCCATATATCTTCTACCCTATTCCCGAGCCAATATTTACCAACATCCGACCTGAATCTATTTTTTTCAATCTAAATCCATTATATCTTGTCCTGTCCGATGGCGCCATTCTAAGAACTTTATTCATGTTACCTTCATTAATGCCCTTAACCCATTTAAGAATTTAAGTCATATCCCCTCTAGCCCTCCTCCTCTTAAGTGAGTGTAAATTCAGCCTTTTTAACCTTTCTTCATAACGGAGATTTCTAATTCCAGGGATCATTTTTTGTCATTCGCCTTTGTACTCTCTCTAAACAATCTATATCAACTGCATAGTATGGAGCCCAAAACTGTACCGCATAATCCAAATGTGGTCTCACCAACGCAAGATAAAGTTGCAATAATACTCTAGGATTTTTATTGCTAACAGTCCAATTGATGAACCCTAACATCATATTAGCCATATTACGCACTTTAATACATTGTTGCCACGACTTAAGATCTTTGCTTACCAGTACTCATAAAACTCTTTCGCATTCTGTTTTTCCAATAGTAAAATTGTCCAGTTTGTAATAAGTGTTCCTGTCTTTACCCACAGTAAGTGTTCTTCATTTATTCATACTGAATTCCATTTTCCATGTACCCGCCCATTCTGAGGTGACCTGCCACATACAGTGGCAGAACAGGGTGGAGTGGGCGGTCAGGGTGTGGGGACGGGTGGAGCGGGGTATACAAGACTAACAGTGACCGCACCCGGCGGCCCAGCGCCCCGTCCTTGGCCTCCAGGGATGCTACACACCCGCCCGGGGAAGGCACACTGACCACGGCCCCAGCAATGTGACCCATCATTATGTTCGCCGTGTGGTAGGTGGCCACATCATGAAGGCAGAGGTCGTGTTCCTTGCGGGATGTGGCCAAAACAGGACCACTGGAAAATGACGCATCCTCATGCTATGTCAGATGTTCAAGTGCAGCCAGTAGCCACAGAATACGGTGCTCAGCTACTAAGGTGGCAGCAAGCGAGGCGTTCTGCTGGACCACAGTAAGTGGCCCTCAGACTATTGAGGGGGGAGGGGGATGGACCAGGCACTTGGAACTACTTAAAAGGGCCAGACAGGTGACCACAGACTAGACAACACTGACAAAAGAAATATGCTGCACGGGTTCCACGCCAGTTAATGGCGCTTAACATGGGTCCCACGCCAGTTCACTTCGCTTAACAAGGGTTCCACATCAGTTAATGGTACTCAACCGGGTTCCACGCCAGTTACCTGCGCTCAACACGGGTTCCACGCCAGTCAACGGTGCTTAGCACGGGTTCCACGCCAGTTAACGGTGCTCAACACGGTTTCCACGCCAGTTAACTCTGCTTAACACGGGTTCCACGCAGTCAACTGTCCTTAACACGAGTTCCACGCCAGTCAGTGGCGCTTAAAATGGGTTCCACGCCAGTTAACGGTGCTCAGCACGGATTCCACGCCAAGTGACTGCGCTTAATACGGGTTCCACGCCAGTCAACGGCGCTTAAAATGGGTTCCACGCCAGTTAACAGTGCTCAACACGAGTTCCACGCCAGTTAACGGTGCTCAAAATGGGTTCCACGCCAGTTAGCTGTGCTTAGCACGGGTTCCACGCCAGTAAACGGCGCTTAACACGGGTTCCACGCCAGTTAACGGCGCTCAACATGGGTTCCACGCCAGTAAACGGCACTTAACATGGGTTCCATGCCAGTTAGCGGTGCTCAACACGGGTTCCACGCCAGTTGACGACCCTTAACACTGGTTCCACGCCAGTTAGCTGTGCTTAGCACGGGTTCCAAGCCAGTTAACAGCGCTTAACACAGTTTCTACGACACTTAACGGCACCTAACACGGGTTCCCCGCCAGTCAATGACGCTTAGCACGGGTTCGAAGCCGTTAGCAGTGCTCAACATGGGTTTCACGCCAGTCGACGGCGCTTAACACTGGTTCCACGCCTGTTAGCAGCGCTCAACACTGAACCACGCCAGTTAACGGCGCTTAGTACGGGCTCCACGTTAGCTGACAGCGCTTAAAACGGGTTTCACGCCAAATAACGGTGCTCAACAAGGTTTCCACGCCAGTCAACGGCGCTTAACACGGTTTTCATGCCAGTTAACGGTGCTTAACACGGATTCCACGCCAGTTAACGGTGCTCAACATGGGCTCCACGCCACTTTGTATCGTTGAGCAGCAGACACAGCACTGATTAACATGATCACACACTACTTAACGGCGTCAGCTGTTCAATGGGTGGACGGACGTTCATGCATGATGCAGGGCCAGCTGAGACACGGACGGAGGTAACAGGAAGTGTTGAGGCTCGAACTCTTGTCATGTTGAGGAGCGGCGACCACAGGTGCCGTAGTGGAGGTAACCACAGGAGCAAGACGGTAACACGCGAGACTGACATAACGGAGGAAAAAAATCTCAGAATTATCGACTTTTGAGTTAAGGCGAAGATGACTTGCCACCGACTCTATACCAACAGACCCGTTACACGGCTACAGACCTGTTCCATCTGTAGCCACCATTGTAAAGACTGTAAGGCTATGTCACGCTAGGGTATGGTTCCCTCAGCCTAGCACTGCTGTGTGGTTGGGAAAGGAAGAGAAAATATGAGACAGAAAATAAACTAGCCAAGCTTAACGTAGCCTCGTTCAGTGTAACTATCTCTGTGGAGAGTATCGGCTGCGGCCGTCATGGCCTCCTGCAGACTGTAACAAATCCATTGATATGATTTTCGGCGACACAGGTAAATCTTTTCCCCGGAGTGTTACCGGACTTGGCCTGCTCACGCTTTACACTGCGAGTAGAGAGTCACTTTTGGCATGAGAATACAAGTCTGCTACTGGAAGTAGCTTAACCTTGGGCTGCAGTTGCCTCTGGAAAGAGGGCCTGGGTAACACCGGGACGCGTTCGAAGAAACTGGTCTTGGGCTAAAGTGCAAATAAGATGGAAAGAAAGAAACCTCTGGACTCCTGATGACTGGCGTGAGGACACAACCGGCTACACAGGACGGGGGTCCGCTCGCGGACCACCTTAATGTTTTTTGGGTCTGTGGTGACCTCTGAGGTCTGACTGACATCTATCTTCCCTGTAGAATTGTGATGTATGAAGTCGCAGAGTGACATCTTCCCTGCAGGATTGTGATGTGTGAGGTCAGAGATTGAAATCTCCCTTGCAGAAATGAGATGTATGAAGTCAGAGATTGACATCTTCCCTGCAGGATTGTGTTATATGAAGTCACAGGTCTACATAGTCCTTCACTTCATCATACCATGCTGACCAACCACATCTCACGGTTACATACCAGAGGCGGTCCACAGCAACGGACGAATATCCCCGCGAGAGATAATATTCCTGTCCTGTCAACACAGGCCATGGCGGACGCCATCGTCCTTACGTCACCTGACCACCAGCCTGCCACCTTGCTCCCCTCTGGCCCTTGCACCCCCTCCTTCCCCTCAAAGTCAAAAGTTGCAGGTCTGCTCGACGCTCTGCGACTCCCGGAGTTATGGAGGGAAAACGCGAGTTTCTCCCCCCAAAATAATAATCTTCTATTTATTGACTGCTTTTTATGGCCATGGGTTCTGACTAAGGTCGTTTCTAAGGCAATGGGCTATGGCTAGGGTCGTTTCAATGGACATTGGTTGTGGCTAGGGTCGTTTCTATAACCATGAGTTATGGCTAGGGTCATTTCTATGGCCACGGGTTGTGGCTAAGGTCGTTTCTACGGCCATGGGTTATGGTTAGGGTCGTTTCTATGGCCATGGGCTGTGGCTAGGGTCATTTCTATGACTAAGGGTAATCGCACGAGTCGTTTCCATGACCTAAGGTCGTCAACAGGGTCGTCATGCTGATTGTAAAAGCTATTGACAGTCGTGGACAGGTCGTGTTTATAGAATTCGCCTATGGCTGCCCAGCGGCACGGGTCGCCACAGCCAGGTGTACTTTGTCTCTGACAGCCAGGTGTACGTGGTCCATCAGAACCAGGCGTCCGTAAGCCATGACAACCAGGTGCCGGGGGTCCATCAGAGCAGCAGCCTCTGGTGCATTATTCAAACCCTAAGTCGCTATAAGGCAACGCTCGTTTTATCCGGGACAATGGAACACATGATTCCTACCACACAATCCGTTTTCTTTTTAAGGAAAGGTGTAAGACTAAAGAAAACGAAATATTTCATTATTGGACTAGAAACCCGTAGGCTGAGATACGCCGTTATGGCGCTCCGTGGCGTATGTCACCTGTAGACCGAGCGGGAGCAAAATCCACTACTTAACACAATATGACAGCTGTGGCTGGCGAAGCAGCGGGTGGTTCTTAGTCCGGTTTTTATCCAGAACTACTGGTAGGAGGATCCTGGAGTACACACGGTAGGAGGATCCTGGAGTACACACGGTAGGAGGATCCTGGAGTACACGCAACAGTTACATTCCCCAGGTCGATGGACGGCGCCGGTATGCTGGGGGCCGCCAGTGCCCCGGGGGTTGAAGACTGGGACCCGGGGGCGGGGAGGTTCCCAGGGTGGGGGGTTGATGGCCGGGGGGGAGGTGAGGTTGGTGAGGGAAGGAACGGAGGCAGACGTTCTGTGCTTCGCTCACTGTAAAGAACGTGTAGAAGAACTACGAAAGTTCTCTGCTGAAGAACGATTCCTACGGATCACAAATGTGGACGCGATGAACGGGCCAGACATGGGCAGCGGCCTTCCCTTTCCACACAGACTTCAGCAGGCAGTCCCGGCCGCCCTGTTCCTCCTTCCCTCACTCACGCCCACGGGAGCCCGGCAGCCGGGCCCCCTGCCGGCCAGCGGCTCCGGCAGTGGCCATAACACACGACTCGCACGCAAGTTACACATTCTCTCCCGTGAACCGTGTTCTACCTCCGGCAACAAATGGCGCTAACGGATATGCATAAAATAATCAGCGCCCCCTCGTGATAATCAGCCTCCGCCCAGATGCTAACCAAAAGAACTGGACGAGATCGCGATAGAGCCATAAAGCTTTTGCCGCCGCGAGCGCGCCTTCCTGCTGTTCTAGCGACGAAGAACATCTCGCGTCCACCTGTCACACGTCCGACGTGTGGGTGAAAAAAAAAAAGGTCTCTTTTCGTAACTGTTCTTCTCACTGACACCAACAGTTAATCAAATCATCATCTCTGGGTAAACAACACGCAGCCTTGGGTCTCAAAGAGAACATTACGATGAAGAACACGAGCTCTTTATTATACCGTAAGCTTACAGATGTGGTGGCGTGTGGCAGCGAAACTCAGGTCCAGGACACAAGCCGGGGTTAGTAGGTCAGCAGGGAACCTCCACCGTGCAGCCCCAAGCATATCCAGGTGTGACCCCATTCTCTACTGTGACCCCCTCCCTCCCCCTCTACCGTGTGACCCCCTCCCTCCCCTTCTACCGTGTGACCCCCTCCCTCCCACTCTACCGTGTGACCCCCTTCTATACTGTGACTCCCTCCCTTTCTGCAGTAACATCCTTACTCTGACATTCTACAGTAACTCCTGTATCTTCCGTCAATGTAACACCTATATTTCTCCATCTTATGTGCGTTACTTGCATATTCCTTGTTACTGAACCCCACTACGTATTTCTCATTCCTTGGGCCCCCTTTCCTGCGTATTTCTTGTTACTGGGACCCCTTTCCTGCGTATGTTACAGGGGCCCCTTGCTTGCGTATTTCTTGTTACAGGAGCCCCTTTGCTGCGTATTTCTTGTTACTGGGGCCCCTTACCTGCGTCTGTTACTGGGGCCCCCCTTTCCTGCGTATGTTACAGGGGCCCCATTGTTGCATATTCATTGTGGCTACATTTGTAACTTCTTAACATTGTCATCTTTTATTTCTGGTCTGGTATGTTCTACTGGCTGGTTCCTTATCTGTCCTTATATGTCCTACTGGCTCCTTATCTGACCTGGTATGTCCTACTGATTCCTTTCTGACCTGGAATGTCCTAATGGCTCCTTATCTGTCCTTATATATCCTACTGGCTCCTTATCTGACCTGGTATGTCCTACTGGCTCCTTATCTGACCTGGTATGTCCTACTGGCTCCTTATCTGTCCTTATATGTCCTACTGGCTCCTTATCTGACCTGGTATTTCCTACTGGCTCCTTATCTGTCCTGGTATGTCCTACTGGCTCCTTTCTGACCTGATATGTCCTACTGGCTCCTTATCTGTGCTTATATGTCCTGCTGGCTCCTTTCTGACCTGGTATGTCCTACTGGCTCCTTTCTGACCTGGTATGTCCTGCTGGCTTCTGAATGACCTGGTATGTCCTAATGGCTCCTTATCTGTCCTGGTATGTCCTACTGTTTCCTGATCTGTCTTGGTATGTCCTGGCTCCTTTCTGACCTGGTATGTCCTACTGGCTCCTTATCTGTCCTGGTATGTCCTACTGGCTCCTGATCTGTCCTGGTATGTCTGCTTGACCTGTCATGCACTAGCTGTTCCTGACATGGCCTGGAATGCTCTCACTTCCCCTAGTACCATGAGTTTTCTTGCCAGGAGTTTTCTCTTTTAGTGACCACCTGTCTACGGTATTTCCTGGTACGTGCGACGCCCCTTCCCCCTTGCCTGGTCATTTCTGTTGGTTCCTTGATAATGTCGGGACCAGTCTACTACCTGCCCGGTACTGCCTGTTACCACGGCCTTGCTCCTCTGGTAATAATGGATGCAGTGACCCTGTTTCCATCTCGCATTTCCTCAGCACCACCATTCCTTTCTTGGTGCTTTGTAGAGCAGAGGTTCCTCTGTTTGGTGGTGCGCCCCGTGATGCAGCCCACTTGGCAAGGTTACAAACCCAGCGTAGAAAGTTGGCCCACCTCTCTCTCTCTCTCTCTCTCTCTCTCTCTCTCTCTCTCTCTCTCTCTCTGTGTGACGTCTCCCCGCTTGTCGTGTTTTCATCATCAACCTCTGCCTATGCCATGACCTGACCACACCACATCTTCCCTCATGCCACGACCTAACCACACACACACATCTCGTTCGGTGGAAACTATGTGATTATGGCTACCTGGGTCAAGGCTCACCCTTGTGACCTGGCCATGACACAGGGATTAGTTTTGAGCGTATTATAGTGAATAACACCCCATCAAACGGGACTCACCCAACCCAGGTTACACAGCAATACAGATCGTAGGTTCTGAGCCACGGGCATCAACAGCGAGTGTTTAGGAAGCCCTGACCTTTGTAGCGTAGAGAACGGAACAGAATTATCTGGTGTGTGTTTACTGTGGTGGCGAGACAGAGCATATAGAGCGGCGCGTCGTGGTATAGACGACCAGTGGCTACCACACACCTGCATAGATGGTAGGGGGAACCAACCATCCCCCCGCCCCTAACCTAACCTGACCTATGTCATGCCCCGCCTTATCATAACTGTTCATGACCATCATCATCCACACACACATGACCATCATCATCAACACACATGACCATCACTGTCAACACACAAGACCATCATTATCCACACGCATGACTATCATCATCCACACATTTGACCATTCTCATCAACACACATGAATATCATATCCACGCACATGATTATCATCATCAACACACATGACCATCATCATCAACAAACATGACCATCATCATCAACACATATGACCATCATCATCAACACACACGACCATCATCATCAACACATATGACTATCATCATCCACGCATGAAAATCATCAACAACACACATGAATATCATGATCCACACACACGACTATCATCATCCATACACAGAACCATCGTCATCCACACACAGAACCATCACCATCCATACACAGAACCATCATCATCAACACACACGAATATCATGATCAACATACATGACTATCATTATCCACACACATGACCATCATCACCAACACAAATAAAAACCATCATCAACACATATGACCATCATCATCAACACACGTGACGATCACCATCACCACATACGACAATCATCATCAACACATATGACTATAATCATCAACACACATGATCATCATTATCAACACACATGGATATCATGATCCACAAACATGACTATCATCATCCACACACATGACTATCATCTTCAACATATATGACTATCATCACAACACAAAAGACCATCATCATCAACACACATGACCATCATCATCAACACACATGACCTTCATCATCAACACACATGACTATCATCATCCACACACATGACCATCATCACCACACACGTGACTATCATCATCAACACACATTATTATTATCATATGTGGCCATTATCATCCACACACTTGACTATCATCATCCACACACATATGACTATCATCATCAACACACATGACCTTAATCATCAACACACATGACTATCATCATCAAAATACAAGACCATCATCATCAACACATATGAATATCATCATTAACACACGTGACCATCATCATCACTACACATGACAATCATCATTAACACATATGACCATCATCATCAACACACATGAATATCATCATCCACAAACATGACAATCAACATTAACACACATGACCGTCATAATCCATGCACATGACTATCATCATCCACACACATGACTATTATCATTTACACACATGCCCATCATCAACACACATCACACATAACCATCATCATCTAGACAAAATGACTATCATCATCAACACATATGACCATCATCATTAACACACATGACCATCATCATCAACACACATGAATATCATGATCTACACACATGACTATCTTCATTCACACACATGACTATCATCATCAACACACATGACAAATATCATTAACACACATGACCATCGTCATCAACATACATGGATATCATCGTTAACACACATGGCCATCATCAACACACATGCCATCATCATCAACACACATGACCATTATCATCCACACACATGTCTATCATCATAAGCACACATGACAATCATCAACAAACATGACCATCACCATCAACACCCATTACCATCATCATCAACAACATGATCATTTTCATCAACACACATGAACGCCATCATCAACAATCATGACCACATCATCCACACACACATGACTATCATCATTAACACATATGGCTAATATCATCAACACACATAACTATCATCATCAACACAATGACCATCATCATTAACACACATGACCATCATCTTCAATACACATGACTAGCATCAGCACAAACTACCATCATCATCAACACAATGACCATCATTATCAATATACAAGGCCTTCGTCTTCAACACTCATGACTCTCATCAATACACATAATCATTATCATCAACCTATATATCTATCATCCTCATCACACATGACCATCATCATTAACATATATAATGATCATCATCATCTTTGACAACCATCATCTTCACCAGTCATGCGTATCATCATCATTAGTCATGACCTTCATCATCAACACACATGACCATCATCATCAATATACATAACTATCATCATCAACGCGCATGACCGTCATCATCGCCATTGAAAACCATCATCTTCACCAGTCATGAGCATCACCATCATCAGTCAAGACCATCATCATCGTCACCATTCATGACTTCGGCCTATTAATTCATATATAATAATCAATCTTCATGAGTCTTGGTATTACCCAGGACCTTTCTAAAGGCTTCTGGAGTCCCAGGCTGCGCTACTTCCGGTAGCAGGAAAATGCACACTCCAAACACTAGAGTGATAAGATCTTTGACGAGAATGTACTCCCAGCGGTGCGGCACTTTAATGAAATTTTTCCCAGAATATGTGCGTTTATACGAAACCCTCTCATTAAAATAGTTTGACTTAGCCACACCCTAAGCTTTATCCAAGAACCACTGAGTGTGGCTAAATCAAACTATTTTAATGAAAGGGTTTCGTATAAACGCACATGTTCTGGGAAAAATTT
>JAYMFT010147367.1:0-12697 GCA_038088735.1 Panulirus argus
TTGCTAGGCTAACGATGATAGCTGGCTAGTGTTGCTAGGCTAACGATGATAGCTGGCTAGAGTTGCTAGGCTAACGACGATGACCGGCTAAAGTTGCTATTTTAAGTGCTATCTATGCATGGAGGGGAGGGAGCCTCGCTATATACCTATTTATCCCGGCAATCGGACGGCAATTTATATAAGTTTATCAACCAACTTTAATAAATGTCTCGTTTACATTTGATACATTACGTAAATCCTCCACGACTAACCCACATGTGTAGCTTCAGTTAACATTGTAGCAATGTATACAGTATATCTTATCAGAGGAAAAATTATCATCTCATGTTAGCCATGTTGTTATCACTTTCAAGTGGCAGACATTCTTTACGTTATCTTAATGTTGATATGGCCAACTTTAAGGGATTTACACAAAGTGGTATAGGGAGTGGACACAAACAACAGATGGATGTCAACACAGAGAGATGCAAAGTAATGCAATTCAATGCCAAAAATAGTGTAAATATATTGCGCAATAAACCGTTACAGGAAGTGAGACAGAAAAGGCACTGGAGTGATTTTTATCAGTAATGAATTTCAAGACGGTAAACAATGGCTGGCAGTACGAAATAAAGCCGAGATGCTAAGGTTCATCGCGAGAGACAGAATTCAGGACGAAGGAGACGTTACCTCCACACCGCTCTGGTGTGACCTCAAGTGGAACCCGCTCCTCATTTCTGGTCACCAAACCTGGTCAAAGATGAGCGGAAATTGACCACATTCAAAGAAGAGGAACCACAGCAACCCTTTCATTCACAAATAAACCTTATGAGGCAAGACTCAAGATCTAAATTTATTCAGAAAAAGACAATAGTTGACAATTTTCAAAATACTATATTTCTTCATTCTTACCTTTGGACAGAGATTCACTGACGAGATATAATGGTATGAGAGGATAAAGGACATCTTACGGTTATGTAGGAAAACAAGAAATGTTTATATGCTGAGTGGTTGAGGATTTAGAATAACTCACCATTCTATGTAGTCAATGCAGACACTAAAATTACCCTCTCATCAAGACTATCCAGTTTTGTCAAACTTATTTGGGACTTTTTCCAGTCCACACTTCCCTATGAAATATCCATGGCAGTAGTATCTTCCCCCTCCCTCATACTGCATCTCTCTCATTTTCCTGATAACCTCAACACGAACCATCAGGTCAACTGTTATCGTTTTCCTTCCAATTGTGTGTCCCCAGATATCCCACGTCTGTTTCCCAAACCAGTCCCAGTTTCCCTCGTCCGCACCTCTTCCCTCCTCCCCATCACTCTAACATCCAATACAATAAGCCATTTGGTATTGATGATCATGTCCTGATTTTTTAACGTATCGTTTAACAGGATTAATTAGGCAATCGGGGAAGGGCATCGGTTCAAATAAGATAGATAATTATGGTAATCAGGAAGAATTTAATCCTTTCTTGAAGACCGTAAACGGGTTACTAGAATTCTATAACCAGAGTTTAAATCATTCCTATGTAATTGGGAAAAGAAGTCTCATTATATGAGTATAGACATTTGCTTTGTAAATGGGAACTGGAGTTCCATTACCACATACTATGGCTATTAGAGGCTCATTCAAATCTACGAGAATGAAGTCAAAGCATGGATGCCATTGGTTGCTAATGGGGAAGAAATGGATAGATAGATATATAGATAGATAGATAGATGGGTAGACAGATAGGTAGGTAGGGAGAGAGAGAGAGAGTGGGGGGGTTCAATGGAAGTTGTCATCGCGCGAGGGCCTAGATATATGCTATAGAGAAGTCCAGGGCAACGCAGTGGCCAGCAGTCCATCAAACATATGAAAGGGGAAGAAATAAATTCGGAAAAACTTAGGATTTAGTCTTGTTTTTCATACTCAGAGGCGCCCCCTCCCCTTAATGTGAGGCCCAAGGCTGTGGCTTACTTAGCTTTGTGCTTATATGTTGCTCTGGAAGGACGCTTTGGACACAACCATATTAAACAGTTCTCCCTGATATGTTTGGTTTAATTATGGATAATCAAATGAGTAACGATCTCGCATCCTGAGAGTGACTCAGGCTATCGGCATCAAAAACCTTCCAGCTAGGTTTAGAAAAGGGTAATTCTTCGGGAACTGCTCCTATAATGCAAATGTCCCTCAATAATGGTAAAATACCCTGGGATCTGAAGATATATTATCATACGAGAATTGTTATATTAGATTTACAAAAAGGTTTGAGTAAAGGAAATCATGATACATAAACCTTATTGTCTAAATTGAATCGAACTGGCTTCAGTGACAGTTCTGTGCTTTGGTTCCACTCGTAACTGACTGGTAGGGACACAAAAAGTAGATGCTCATGGTCTACTGACGCTGGACAACTGACGTCAAAGATGGAGGTCCACAAGGTCTCGTACCAGACAGACCCTCTTTTGCTCCTGGTGGACAGGAATATGAGAACGACATTACAGGCGGCAACGACTCGTAGACCTGTTCCGTGTGAACACGACTGGGAGTTGCTGGTGGAGGGAGACAGAATGTTACTGAAAGGTTAACAGAGAATAAATTGTATTTACGTAAGACGGGAGTCCCTGTTGTTTGCTTCAAGGTAATGATTGAATATTGTTTGTTTCCATCAAGGTGTCATGTAATGAAAATGAAACTGAATCAAAGCCATATGTAACCTATCTAAGTGTAAGATTAGACCAATCCTTATCTGGTGACATAATCGCTTCTGAATTGCTTTCTAAAATTTCAATGAAACTCAAATTTCTCTATAAAAACACGCGCAGTTTCAATCTTAAGACCAATAACTTCTATCGGCTTGATTCACTGTCATTTTGATTTTAATGATTCATTCATATTGATACAGTGATCTTACGGAGAAAAATGTAGGATAGGACGTGGGTTAGGCACTATAGATAGCCCCTTAAGCAATATGTTCCTCCCAGTCCTCGTATCAGTGTGGTGTGGTTGGAATTTCCCAGTATGATACAGTGGTGCTAGTGACAGGGTCGCAGTTATTCAATATTATTATTCAGTCATGAAAGAATTTATTATGTATTCTACTGTATTTTTGTAGTTATTATATATCTTTTACCTTATTCATCATGTTCATCAACCATTTTAAGTGTACTAAGAAACAAAGAAAAACAACTATTTGTATAACCTCTTTGTTCTCTCCTCAGTGAGATATATAGATGTGTCCACTACATATGTGCTTTACCAAATTAAACTCAAACTGAAACGCAACTTCAGGTTTCAGTGGGCTTGGGATGCCGCCGGGGCTCGACACGGAAGTCTGTAAATCTTGCGGGAAAATAATGGAAGTGTTTCTGGCGGCGGCGGCGACAGCTGGTGGTTGTGGTCGATGATGATGTGAACTCTAGTGAACAGTTGCCTCACTTGTCTCCAGCGAACTTCAAAAAGGCCCCTAAGAAGCACAATGCCCACCTGGAACCAGATTCAGCAGCAGCTCAGACACCCTAATAATCCAGTGGTGTTCTTCGATATAACAGTTGGACAGACGGTAAGTGATGCTAGGGTTGAATGTTCTTTATAATCATACTGAGAGAAGTGGTAGTTCGACTCATGTAAGCCTTAAGAGACGATACACCAAATAGTCTGGAAATTGTTAAAGGTAATGGATATCAAGGTAATAGTTCTCCTTTACTGCCTTGGTGATTTGTACGGTAGAGTCCCAGTTTAATGGCACAACAGAAAAAAAAATTATAGATTTTGACAAAATGCATTGCAATGGACTACACATACTTCACATAAGTATGAAATAAGGGAATTGAAATATATTTCTCTTGTACGGGACAAGGGCAGTTATGAAGTATTAAGGGTTTTGACGAAAAGTAAAATCATGGGAAAAAAGAAGGAAAATGCAACGAACTCAACGTAACCTTGCATACAAAAGTGTAGCGTGTTATTATCGAAATGGTTTACCTTATTGAGGATTGTACAACTGAGCTGCTCGCAGAAAGAACTGATGGGATATTTCTCAATGTCTGATGTGCATTTAAAACAAAAAAATCCACCAACATATGAGAGGTTTGCAGTAGGATTGGTGAAATGCTCCTGTAGAAGACCTAGTAGGCAAGCAGAATTTGCCTATGTTAGCAATTTGCTTTTCTCTGTGTAATTTTGCAATATTATATCACAATTTCAAGCCAATGATGTTGTGCCATAATTACCAGTCTTTCTGAAAAGTAGGCGTTTTGAAGTATGAAGTAATTTCTCATGACATGAAAGAACTAAGAAAATGATATAAGAACTAAAAAGGTAGTTTTATAGGCAATAAGTTCTTTAGTAAGAAATAACAATCAGATGGGAGCCTATTGCTGAGATAGCTTTTAGAAATGTAAATTTATCTCAGTAATATTATCACACCAGAAGGTTTTACATTTTTTCCCTGGGTAAGTAGAGACCTTTATCAGTTGTTTATTCTTTTATTATTGTTTTTATATGTTCTTCTATTTCATATGAGATTTTTTTTAGTTGAATAACACCAATTTTTTAGAAAGACTAGGAAGTATGGAATTACATCATCAGGATGGGAATCATGAAACAAAATGTTGCAAATACATAGAGATAAACAATAAACTAATATAAAAATTAATTTCATTAGTCGATTGGGTCTCTGGCAGTATTAGATACATTTCACTGATCCCAATGCAATCATTTGTATTTTGGAGAATTTCAGAGTTTAGAAATACCGCACTTTCTTGAAAGGGGGTTATATTGAGAGATGAACTCACCACACTTGTCTAGTCACTCCTGCAGCATTTTTTCATGGTCAGAAAGTCAAAATTAATTACATTATACAGTATTACACAATTCAAAACAATAAATACCAATCAATCTATCCAGGAATTTGATTAGTGATAAAAAGAGACATAATATTAAATTTCAATCAATATTACCAAAACTTAATTTTGTGAATGCATCACATTCCTTATATTAAAGACGTCACATATATAAGCATGGTAGAAGTAGAAGATTGTAATTGTGAGAAACTGTTGAAACTTAAATAAATACACCAGAAGTTCTTAGGGAAGGAATGTATCCATATATTGTTTTCTGGATTCAATAATGTTTTTGAAATGGTAGATGACATGGTCTAGGGATGGGATCTATGATGGAATCTTGGGGCTTGGATTCTGTGTATTATATAGATGCTAATATTTTTTTCCTGTTGTTTGTATTTTTGTTGTTTGTGGTTGTTTGAGTTGGATAGGTTAAGTTAATCAGTATGGACAGATGGTCAGAAGAGAGTTCGAATACTGTGCGCGAAGTGGTCCTTGAAAGCATTGTTGGTATGCAAATGGTAATGTCTGGTAAGATGGTGGGTTGGGAGTCTTGTTGATTTTAGCATAGTTTGAGATTGTTGAAAATGTGCACTTTGTGTATGGGTAGTTCACTGTGAGGATCTTTGGTGAGAGTGTTAAGCTGAGCAGGATGGTAGATGTTGAAATTCCACATAGGCAAGTGTTAAGTTTGTTGTACAGGTTCTGTAATGTGGTGGAGTAAATATTTAGGGATTGATTACTGTTTATTGAAGTAGGGGTTATTTTGTTATATTTCTGTGGATAAGATTTCAGGAGCATTGTTGCTGACTTTGTTTCATTTGTTGAGTGACTTGTCTAGGGTTATAGAGTTGTAGAAGAGAGGGAGGAAGGATCTTGGTGTAGTTCTGGCTTACTAGATGAGGGCTATGTATATGTATATAAGTAGATTTTAATGTATATAAGTAGATTTTAATGTTTTTGTTATGTGTGACTAAATCATTCATCTTTTCAAATGAACTAATTTAGGGAGGGAATATAAACTACTTTGATTCATTTACATTCCTAGTTGAATGTAGCATTAGTTATTGCAAGGTAGTTGTAGGTATTGGGTTTTAATGATGCAACATATGATTTTAAAAGAATTGTGATCTTTTGTGGAATAGAATGGACATTTATTGATTTACAATCATTCATATTTCATTTTGTATGTCAAAACTTACTCTAAATTTCAGGAAATTGGTAGAATGATTATGGAACTGTATGCAGATGTGTGCCCAAAAACTAGCGAGAATTTTCGTCAGTTTTGTACTGGGGAATACCGGAAAGATGGGGTTCCTATAGGATATAAAGGTGCCTGCTTCCATCGTGTCATCAAAGACTTTATGATTCAAGGAGGAGACTTTGTGCGGGTAGGCTTTCTCATATAGTACTGATTTGATGTTAAAGTGTCAGTTGTTCAGCATTGGTTGTTATTTCTGATATGTATTTGATTTTCTTTCTTATATATCATTAAACTAGAACAAAATAACTAACAGTGACATGATATATGTTCTAGATATGCATGAGTTTTGAAGCAAGAATATAAGTTAGAATATTTAGTTATTAAATGGAGTTAATGATGATAAATGTGTAAATTTATTTATTATTTTTACACCAGTATTATTTTTGCTATTTACCCATGCAAGTCATCATTGATTTGAAAGCTGGACAATCATCAATATTACAATCTAAATAACAAGCAAAAGTGACTGACCCTTCAGCAGACTATTGACAGTCTTAGGTTTATTCATTTAGGGACCATGGATTCACACTGAAACTACTATTCACCCCTCCCACACCTTGGTTCCATCAGTTTGTTGGCCTTCAGTTTTAATGTTCACTTTTTTTAATACTTGTCTGCCATTTCCATGTTAGCAAGGTAACACTAGGAACAGACAAGGAAAAGCTGCATTAGTTCATATCCATTCTCTAGCTGTCACGTGCAATGCACCAAAATCACAGCCTCCTGTCCACAACCAGGCCCTATAGACCTTTCTATGATTTCCTTTACCCACTTCACATGCCCTAATTTAGTACACAGATAGCATGTCACCCCCTGTGAAAACATCATACCAGTTAACTCTGTCCCACATGCCTTTCACATTCCTGCATTTTCAGGCCCCAACCAACAAAATATTTTTCACTCCATCCTTCCATCTCCAATTTGGTTTATCCTTCACCTCGTCCCCTCCACTTCTGACACATACATCCCCTCTGTCAACCTCTCCTCACTCATTCTCTCCATTTGTCCAGACCATTTGGCACACTTCTCTCTTCATTCTCAACCACACTCTTCTTAGTAACAAACCTCTCTGTTACCCTTTTATTACTTACCCAATCAAACCACATAACATGACACATCTACTTCAAACAGTTTATTTCCATCACATCTATCTTCCTCCACACATGCTCTTCGTTAGTGCATACCCTGCATCCTTACAATATTGTTGGGAGTGCTTACCTACCAACATACACATTTTTGCTTTGCCACATATTCCATAATGTTCTCAGTACCTTCACCCCTCACTCACCTTATGACTCACTTCCACTTCCATTGTTCTAATTGCTGCCATGTCCTCTCTGAGGTATCTGTAATGCTTCATTTCCAAATTTTCTCAATTCAGATTAACACCCTAACCCTCCTCTCCCTCTGTCCTGCTAAACCTAACAACCTTACTTTTATTCACATTCACTTTCAGCTTCCTCCTTTCATGCACTATCCCAAAATCAGTCAACAGTTTCTCCAGTTCCGTACTCAAATCTTCTACCATTGGTGTGTCATCTGCAGACAACAACTAACTCACTCCCTAGACCCCTCTCACCCCATTCAGACTGCATAGTCGCCCCTCTCTCCAAGACCCTTGCATTTGTCTCCTTAACCACCTCATCCATAAACAAATTAAACAGCCATGGTGACATACACACCCCTGCCACAGCCCAACTTTCACTTGTAACCACTCACTTCTCTCCCCCAACGCAAACACACACCTTACATTCTTGATACAGACTTCTCCCTCCTTCTTGTAACTTTCTTCCCACACCATATATTCTTAAGACCTTCCATAAGGCATCTCTTTCAACCCTATCACTTGCTCTCTCCAGATCCATAAATGCTACATTTATATAAATCCTTCTGTTTCTCTTGAGTATTTCTCACACACATTTCTCGAATCAGACATCTGATCCACGTCTCATACCACTCTAGAAACCACATTATTCCTCCCTAATCTGATGCTTTGTACATGCCTTTAACCTCTTAGTTACCACTTGCCCATACAACTTACCAGATACACTCAACAAACTCATACCCCAGTAGTCTGAACACTCATCTCTGTCCTTGCCTTTATACAATGGCACTAGACATGCCTTCCATCAATCCTCAGGCACCTCAACCTGATCTACAACATAGCCACCCCCTTTCTTGAGAAATTCAACTGCAATACCATGCACTCCAGCTGCCTTGCCACATTTCATCTCCCGCAAGGCTTTTACCACCTCTTTTCTCTTCACCAAACCACTTATCAGGGTAAAGAAGTTCTGCAGTTTTCTTATTTTATGGTTGGTAAATTGCTGATGAATTAAGTAATTAATATTTATGCATTTGTTTTAAGGATCATAATGTATTAATCTATATTTTATATTATCTAATAGGGTGATGGAACAGGTACACAAAGTATATATGGCCCAAGCTTTCCAGATGAAAATTTCAATCTTAAGCATGATGGACCAGGATTACTGTCATTGGTAAGATTAAATCTGATTTTCATGTTTCTAAACTTAAAAGTATTGATAGTTATCACACCTTGATACTGTATATTCTGTGTTCTTGTAATGCTGGACTAGGTTCATTCTTCTTTTATAAAACTTTGAAATATAAGGTAGTTCAGTATAAATGATTAAACATCCACTACCATTTTCATTTCGAGAAAACTTTATTTTTCCTACAGGCCAACAGTGGAAAGGATACCAATGGCTGCCAATTTTTCATCACATGTGCAAAGTGTGACTTCTTAGATGGGAAACATGTGGTTTTTGGAAGAGTGATTGATGGTCTCCTGGTGATGCGTAAAATAGAAAATGTTCCCACTGGACCAAACAATAAACCAAAAATTCCAGTAATAATATCTCAGTGTGGACAAATGTGATGAAGTCATTTCAGCAACAGTTGTAATGTGACGTTATGCAACAAATGTTTAATTTAATGAAATACAGTACATACATGTTTTATTGATTTGTTGTATTAACCCTTTAACTGCTTCACCTATATATGTACACAACGACATTTCCCACCACAATTTCAAGATAGACTCGAGAGGAAGAGGTATTTACTCAATGTGTCACTCTTCATCCTTGCCTCAAGGTTCTCTGTTTCTGCTGATATATATTTAAGATATCTGGGTAAATGTTAGTTCCCCCCCCCCATATTTGGTGTTTCGTGTGTTTGTGAGGCAGTGCTAGGAATGGATGAAGGAAGGCCACATTTACTCACATCTGTTCTTTAGCTGTCACTTGCACTGCACTGAAACTACAGCCCCCTATCCAGAACTAGGCTTCACAGACCTTTCTATGGTTTCCCCTGGCTGCTTCAAATACCATAGTTTAGTCCATTGACAGCACATTGACCCCTGTATTCCACATCATTCCAATTTACTCTATCTCATGCATGCAGTTTACCCTCCTGCATGTTCAGGCCCTGATCACTCAAAATCTTTGTCACTCCATCCTTCTGTCTCCAAATTTGGCCTACCGCTTCTCTATGTCCCCTCCATTTCTGACACATACCCTCTTTGTCACCCTCTCCTCTCTCATTCTCTCCATATGTCCACACCATTTCAGCACACCCTTTTTTGCTCTCAACCTCACTTTTTTATTACCATACTTCTTACCCTTTTATTATTTACTTGATCAAACCACCTCACATCATGTACTGTCCTCAAACATTTCATTTCCAATGCATCTAATCTTCTCTGCACTTAGTCATCTGTATCCCATGCCTTGCATCCTTGCAACATCGTTGGAACTACTGTACCTTCAAACATACCCATTTTTTACTTTTCCAAATAACAACCTCTCTTTCTACACATTCTTCAATGCTCCCAGAGCTTTGCCACTTTACCCACTCTATGACTCACTTCTTCAATGTTTCCAGTTTTTTGCCATGTCCACTCCCAGGTATCTAAAGCACTTTACTTCAAATTTTCTCCATTCAAACTTACACCCCAACTAACCAGTGCCTCTACCCTGCTTTTATTCACATTTACTCTCGACTTCTTCCTTTCACTTGTTCTTTCAAACTCAGTCACTAACTAATGCAGTTTCTATTTCAAATCTGCCCCCAGTGCTGTGTCATCAGCAAACAACAATTGGCTCACTTCCCAGGCTCCCTCCATCCCCTACAGACTGCATACTCACACCTCTCTCCAAGACTCAACCCCCCAATTATAGACATCATGCACCCATGCTGCAGACTGGCCTTCACTCTCTTCTCTTCCTACTTGTACACCTGCCATAAACCCTTGATTAAAACTTTTCTGCAACTAGCAGCTTTCCCTCCACGTCATATATTTGTAAAAACTCCACAAAGCATCTCTACCAACCTCTACCATATGTTTTCTCCAGATCCATAAATTACACGTACAGATCCATCTGTTTCTCTTAGTATTTCTCACACATTCTTTAAAGCAAACACCAGACCCACACATCCTCTACCACTTCTGAAACCACATTGTTCTTCCTCAATCTGATGCTCTATACTTGCCATCACCCTCTCAATCATCACTTTCTCATATCGCATACCGGGAACACTCACCTTTATCTATCTATCTGTCTATAACTCTGACACTTGTTCCAATTGGAAATCCCTCAAGGGGATGGCCACAGTAATAGAGCATCCATAACATGTAAACTCCAGTGCTGCTTCTTAGCCATTAGTACCTCACCCTTAGCAGGCCATTGGCAGAGGTGCAACTCTAGCAGTGTTTGCAGAGGCTCCTACCTAATATTCATACTGACTACTTCTACCAAATGTTTTCACTGAAAGCTCCTGCCTAAATGTTCCTACTTACTACTTCTATCTACTTCTACCATTTTGCCAAATGGCAGGCCTAGTGCATAGTGCTATCCTCTGGAAAATCTAGAGTTATGAAGAATGATCTGTGTGAGTTAAGTGTTGTCAAGTGTTATGTATGACATGGAGAGATTTTATTCTTGTGGACAGAATGTCAGTATTCCACATGTAGGTGAGACAGAAAGAAAAGACAGCTTCCTTGGTCAGAGGAGTGCAACTTGACAACCACTGAAATGCTGGCTCACTAAGCCTCTGTCACTAACTCTCCTGATATCCAGGAGGGTAGTACTGGTAATATACCTCCCTAGTCATTGGCTGCCTACCAGCTACTACATACTCACTTTTATTTACCTTGTGTATATACATTTGCACTATACATGCATTCTGCCAATCCTCAGGCACCTCACCATGATCCATACATCCAGTGAAAATCCTCACTAACCAATCAACAATATTGTCATTTCCTTTCTTAGGAAATTTAACTGCAATACCATCCACTCCAGCTGCCTTACCAGATTTCATCTTTTCACCAAACCACTCTATGATTCTCTCACTTTGTATACCTCCCCATCCCAAACACCCTACATCTGCCATCATACCATCAAACACATTCACTAATCCTTCGAAATACTCACTTCATCCCCTCCTCACCTTATCATTACTAGTTACCATTTCCCTGTTTGCCACTTCACTGATGTTCCCATTTTTTTTTTTTTTTCATACTATTATCCTCCTTCTTCCCTTGTTTTTTTCATACTATTATCATCCTTCCAAAACGTCATCTTATTCTCCCGGAAGTTTACTGATACTTGTTCCCCCCAACTTATATGCTCACTAATTCAACCTCTGCTGGTAAAGTATATATATAAATCTTATTGTTTGAAAGGGGGCAAAAAATGGGTATGTTTAAAGTTATAGTTGTTCCAACAATGTTGTACTGATGTTCGGCATGGTGTGTGGATGAGGAAGGAAGCGTTGGAGGTAAAGTGTTTGAGAGCAGTGCATGGTGTAAGGTGGATTGACTTGAGTAAGTAATAGGAGGGTGAGAGAGAGATGCGGTGGTAAGGAGAGTGTGGTTGAGAGAGCTGAGGAGGGTGAGCTGAAGTGGTTTGGACATAAGGAGAGAGCAAATGAGGAGAGGTTGGTGGGGAGGATGTGTATATCAGAAGTGGAGGGAGCAAGAGGGAGGATGGACCAGATTGGAGATGGATGCGAGTGAGAAAGATTTTGAGTGATTTGGGCTTGAACATGCAGGAGGGTGAAAGGCATGCACAGGATAAAATGAACTGGAACAGAGTGGTATACAGAGGTTAATGTGCTGTCAATGGACTAAACCAGGGCATGTGAAGTGGCTGGAGTAAACACGGAAAAGTGCGTGGGGCCTGTTTGTGGATAGGGAAATGGGGTTTCGGGGCATTGCACATGACAGCTAGAGAATGAATGTGAGCATATAATGCCTTTCGTTTGTTCCTGGCACTACTTCGCTAATGTGGGATATGGCAATCAAGTATGAAAGAAAATAAATGTAAAATGATAAGCATTCTAAGAATATATGAGGTGAAAAAATTATTGTTAAAGCATGTGTGCTGGCTACAGCATCCACCATTATGAGTAATAGTGGCACAGCAGCTTGTCCATGGATTTTACGAGGCCAGATTTACTATTATATTGTGGTGTAGTGGTTAGCGTTCCTGACCGTGATGCATTTACGGGCCGCTCAGGGTCGAGTGCATAGGTTCGAATCCTGGTTGCGGCAGTCGGTCCACAGTTAACCCAGCTGTTCATCCACCCCTAG
>JAYMFT010147378.1:0-12697 GCA_038088735.1 Panulirus argus
ACACACACACACACACACACACACACACACACACACACACACACACACACACACACACACACACACACACACATGAAGTACTGTATGGAAAGAAAACACAACAAGTATCCTTCTTATCTCAGTTTAACACACTGGTCAAACACTCACGTCCTTAATAATGAGATGTAATGAGTAACTGATAACATAGAAAAGATATAACCACGATGGAGAATATTTATGTAAAAAGGAATTTTTCTTTTTTGTTTCATATACACTGAAACGTCTGAAAGATCGTGTGTGGGTACTCTTTGCCACAGACTGAGGGCGATCGACCTTTAAGATTATACAAATGGGGGTTGAGAGACGTGAGACCGCAGAGGTTGGGGAGCGGGGGAAGAAAGGAGTGAAGAGGAGATCCTCCCACGGATACACTACAAAAAAAGGAATATACGAGCATGAAGGTACATTGCAGTCATTAGTACCACCCTTACACTCGTCATTTGTCCAGGAATAAGCAGCCCTTCGAAGAGGGAAAATGCCCTTTCCTCGTCTTAGTTAAGGCGCGGGTGATCTCCTGAAAGTACGTAGGTGTTGTGAAGTGCTGGTGGAATCCAGCAAGTACATACCACAGGCAGCCAACACCAGCGAGACCTCTGCACATACACAGAGAGAGAGAGAGAGAGAGAGAGAGAGAGAGAGAGAGAGAGAGAGAGAGGGGGGACATCTAACCTTCAACAGACGGATGAAATTACCCGTGGATCGAGTCCCTAGGAGTAAATTCTCTGTGCTCCTTCCACTGCCGAACCCCAGCGACATTCTGAGAGGTTAATCACAGGGCCTCTGAAGGTGAAAGGATGAGTCCATGATGGTAGAGAAATTGACCCCGTTTTCTCTTGATGTCATATCGTGATGCATTTCATTGGTCTTATCAGATAAGGGGTTTATTTATCTTCCACTGATCACTTCCCAAGATACCATGAAGGTACGCATGCAGGCTTTTACTCTCTGGAGACCTAGGAATGTATTGCCATGTACTGCATGTTTACTGCTCTCTACCAGTTGAAAAAGAGACTGGTATACTGAATTCAGCAGGCCAAATGCTTCACTGAATTTGGTAATCTGATGCTTTGCTCGATACGCTGATCTGACGCTTCGTTAACTTAGATAATCCACTTTTTTTGACCTCAGGAATCCGATGCTTTTTTGGAATTTTTTTACTCAAATGCCTAGATCCTGATGTCTCTCGTTCAGTTCGGTAAGCGAATGCTTTACCGAATTTGGCAAACTATTACTTATTGAATTCGGTAATCTGATGCTCTCGTTGAATTCGATTATCTACTTTGTCGATTTCCTAAATACGATAAATTTGCTGAGTTCGATGATCAGATTCTTTGCTCAAATCGTTAATCTGAGGCTTTTTTTAGAGTCGGTTACACCTCGTATTATCACGGTTGCCCGAAATGCCCTGGTGATGGGTCCACGTCTCTTGTCCATGTATTTCCCACTACGGCACAAATAATGGCCATAATCAAAATACCCCAACAAACTCCATCCCTGGTTCATCCTACGGGCTGTGATATATATGGCCAATTTGTAACACAGGGTGCTTTAAAACTTACCGACATGGACAGAGTTGTCTAACAAAATCCTGGCGTTTTTATTTGCGTTTATAATAGCTACGGCTGCGTCGTCCAAATGGCGGCAGAGTATATTATCCTCCACATCCGAGAATTTTTTACTTTTGTAACAGTTCGAGAATCGGTATTGTTGTTTTCTACTGCCAGACCTCAGACTGTAATATTTTCATAGTAAGATTTTACTATATATATATATACAAATATATATATATATATATATATATATATATATATTTTTTTTTTTTTTTTTTTTCTATTTCAGAGGCTTCATTCACGGACAAAAGGCCACATTAAAGCCGAATCTTAATCGATGTATGAAGAGGTTAATGATGGGGAAGAAAATAGATTTGGAAAGATATTTACAAATTTTCGAGGAAGCGGGAAAGCCTGTCTTTTACAAATGTTCACGTCATAGTTATTGGGAAAAAAACATGTGAGAATAGAGAGTTCGAAATCCCCGAGGTGAAGGAAAAGAAACAGTTATCAAAAAAGATCCACCCTTGCGTTGACAACGGCCATACAGTAATCACATGACGCAGCAGCTTGCCGAGTATTGTGTGGTCTAGCTAATGGTGGGAGCAAACAAGCAGCCAGCTCTCGGGAGCAAAAACCGAAGTAATACCTGTAGAAGAGGGAAAGTGAACCAACATTGCGGCGTAGGGCATGTGAGCCAAACTTTAAAGTTAGACTGGGAGAGTTGATAAGTCGGAACGCTTTCGACTCAACTCTGTCAAGTAAGAATGCAGAGCTAAAGCCACCCCAGAGGTACAAGCAGTACTCCAATATATATAGATGTCAGGGTGTGTGTGTGTGTGTGATTATCTGTTTGTAGATTGAAACCTCTAGCCTTCATACTTCCACTTAGAGGTGGGTGTGTTTGTTCGTTTGATCGAGAGAGAGAGAGAGAGAGAGAGAGAGAGAGAGAGAGAGAGAGAGAGAGAGAGAGAGAGAGAGAGAGAGTAATCTCTCTCTCTCTATGTAACTCACTAACTCACCCACCCTGGGGTAACAAAGTACCGTTGCGTGGGACTAACATACTATACCCCGAAGACCCTCGCCTCCGATCATCATCGAACCCACTTGGTGTTCCACCACCCCTTCCTTAGTCTCCGCCATCATCGATGCAGCAGACGTCTGCTTGCCCCGGCTGCAGACTTCAATTATCGACAAACACGTCATCCAGCAGAGGACTGTTTCGTACCCACATTTTCCGAGGCGGACGAGAGATTGAAATGCGGGCCCACTGATTACCCACTTGTGCATATGCTTTATTAACCTATTCTCTTCACGTGTATTATGATTCCCCCGTTTGCCGTTTACCGTTGCATTGCCATAGGGCCTCGCTGACTCGCTTCACCGGAATGAGTCCCGTTGACTGTCATCACCATAAACTACGTTGGTTCGCATCACCATACGACCCGTTGTTTTGCTTCATCGTAAGACGCGCTGGCTCGCCTCGCCGCAAAGCAAGCCCTGTTGACTTACGTCACCGTAAACTCCGTTGGTTCACAGTCGCCATAAGACCCACTATCACGATTCACCATAAGACCCACTGGTTCGCCTCACAATAAGGCCCAGTGACACACACATCACCACAAGACCCGTGAGAAAAAAGAAGCTTTCAAAACGAGTGTTGACAAGTGTTATGGGTTCCTTTTAGCCTCGTCACCGTCATTAATATCCTGCTGGGGCTTCGATGTCAACCCTCAAGCCGTTCTCTGTTACTCATGGCCGGAGGGATGTCATGTCAGGATATACGTACACCTCCCAGCCATTCCCTTATACCGACCTTTCATCCTGTTATCCTATGGCCGCCATGGGCCGGCAGGTTTTTCTTCTGTTGACGGTGACATTTTCCCCCTCTAGAGCTTTTATAGGAGTTCCCTTCATTACACGACAAAGATCTTCCTTTTAGCGTAGAAAACACGGCCCTAGCAAATCATACACAGCTCGTGCGGCCACCACCGAACACATCCTCACAAAATGCCGACGGGAACGGTTCAGAACTAGCAAGTTGTGCTTTGTAAGTATGATTTGTCTTTTCTTAGCTATATTTTTTTATGATACATATGAAAATTCTGTTCTAGACTGAGTTTCGTGGTGCCATTTCATAGAGGAACACAGTAAACACAAACAGGCTATTTAGATGGAAATACCTCGTTCTGAGTGAAGAACTAACTTAAAATATTGGTTAAATAATATTCGCAAAGCTAGGAAATTGCCTCGTTTCATAGAGAATTTGTTTCAAGATTTAATAAATCGTTTATAGAACAAGTTTTCTCATAAGACAACAAATATTAACAACAAGAAATCTTTCATAACGAAAGACGTTCGTGTGTTCAAAAGTGTCACTTGTTGTCTGAAAGTAACATGCATCAGTGACCGAGTGCTGTGTGAGGTGATCGAACCTGCTTCACTACAAGGGTCGTGTCTGTGGTTCAGAAACAGATTCACTCGTCCCAAGGTAATGGCGTGGGGATTACCGGAGGAGATGGATGGAAGGAGAGCGAACAAGTGACCCATATGCCGACCACGTCTGGAGATTATCTCTAAACACAAGTAAATGAACGTGTGATGAAAATCATTTTCTTATACCCTGAGGGTGTAAAGGACGAGTTCTGCTGCGTGTGTGATTACTATTTGCGTGTTGCCGGGAAGGAATTTTACACTCGTTTTGCCCCGTCTCTTAACTTTATGCTTATACATCTTGTCTTTACTCCTGCGTATGTACACACACACACACACACACACACCCTAGGTACTCATTTTATCGACCAGTCCAAGGGGAGGATGAACAGCTGGGTGGACTGTGGACCGGTTGCCGCGACCAGGATTCGAACTCTGCAGCTTTGATCGTGGGCGGCTTGTGCGTGCGTCACGGTCAGTAACGGCAACCGGTAAGCTACGGAGGTCCGTGTGTATGTGTGTGTGTGTGTGTGTGTGGTTTGTGTGTGTGTGTGTGTGTGTGTGTGTGTGTGTGTGTGTGTGTGTGTTTTCTTTCGATTCCTTTTTTTCTGATTCTTAAAAAAGGTAAATTTATGTATATGTTCTGAGCACGCCTGCACCCACCTCACTGCATAGCAGTCAAGGACTGTCAACATACCAACAAAAAAGGACATTTTATTGATAACTGTCAGAAATGCTTCCTCCAAGTGGGCCCTAAGGAGTAGACCCTTAAGCTTTTACATGCAATGAAACACGTGTTCCTCTGCGTTTTACTGTACTTATACGTTTTACGGTATCACCTGATCGTATGAGGAATGACAGGGTAAGAGATAGGCTTTAGTAGTAAAGCAGTAGGCAAGTAGTCATTCGGTGCAAGATTGTGTCATCTCTCTCGCTGTCTAAAGCTCATGATGGTAAAGCCCCAATAGATTTAAATGCGTGTTTTGTGTGGAGGGGAAAGGGAGACCTTGTTGTCTTGGGTTACAAGTACTTCAGGTATGATAAGATACGCCAGGGCAATAGGCTTCCAAGTCGAAGGAAAAGCTTGTGGATACATCTCTCACACGTAATTTGCGTCTTTTACTTTAGTAAAACTGAACTGGGGCGGATGCAAGCAACCAAATCGGCTGATCTTACCGCATCCCGTAAAGATATATCTATCATTTTTTAACAAATGAGTTTTGAGACACTCACTTTAGTCGTCCCGAGTCATTTTTGAGATACGTGAGTTCACTGACGGTAATCATGAATTGATTTTACTTGTCAGGAACCGGTTTACATTTTCTATTTTTTCTTTTCCAGTTCTTGGAAACGCCTGGAATTCATGAAGGTGTCTTTCCTGGTCTTGAAACATGTCTTCATGCTGTGTGGCGTGGTAGATAACCGTGAAATCGAATTTGCTTTTATTCTATCCCAAATGTAACACTTTGCTTCGCTTGGCTCTGCATTCCCTACGATGGATCGGATTTCCAGTTAAACATTTTTTTTTCTCCTTTAAATGTCTGTGTCCGATAGTGAGGACTCGAACCCCTGTCCCTGTGTTACGAGTTGAACGCACATCACATTTATATTTTTCATTTTCTACTCACATCTCTTTCGAGACATTGCACGAAGAAAACCTTTCTTGTCCTTCTGTCTACACCAAAAGGATCGTAGATTACAGCATTTTGAGTCAGATTTTCTTACGTGTCTCGTTAAACTTAGATCAAACTCCTCTTACTTGAGATGGAAACTTCTAATCCCTGGCATTCTTACGACGGAATAAGCAGCATGAAACACCCCAAAGAGGAATGACTAACTCTGCCTCACCTCAGGTAACAGACCCGGAGCTTTGAGTAACCTGAGCCGCCACATTACCCACCACCTTCCTTAGGTAATACGAGATTCTATTCAGTGTGTTGTCAGTACATTATCACCACCGCTGGAGGAATCGCCTCCGGAGGGTATTTCTTCTGCGCTGTGTCGTTTGAGTTACGGTTGGCAAGTGATTATGAAAAATATGTCAGCGACTGGCTAACTCCTACGCAACGTACATGATTCTGTTTCGTGGATAACGTGATAGCAGGAGGGTCAGAGCGCTATAGCCCGCAATGCAATTACGTGATACGTTCCCTGATTCACATCTCCAAATTCTTAACTTCAGATGACATCTACTCTCATTCTGTTTCCCTCGGAAGGAAATGAGAAAGAAATGATTCTCACCTTTTACAATGAATATGTGTTGAACTACCTCTAAAAAAATACATAAAACTATTAATTGGATTAATCTTTTCATTGCTACTGGCGCTGTCTAGCTGAAGTAACGGACATCTGATTCAGCGAATGCACGATGGATCATGATAGGAAAAGATGACGGTGAGAGAGAGAGAGAGAGAGAGAGAGAGAGAGAGAGAGAGAGAGAGAGAGAGAGAGAGAGAGATTACTTGCCCGAAGAGGATTCCCTCCGCACAGGCCTCACAACAGACCACGTAGCGACACAGTTGATAGTTTAGACACCGAAGCATCTCAGGCTAGACAGGCGGGGATATTCACCACTGTACTGAGAAGGTCGTCTTTACAGTCCCTTTCCTCCATCCCATATTCAACAACTGAGGGGAAAACTCCTTAAAGTATAACGCGAGGCTAAAGAATGAATCCTCTCTCCCGTCCCCCACCCCAGAAAGAAGAAAAAAAAAAAAATTCACACACTAAGAGCGTACGTATCTGCAGAATTACCCTAAGAAAAAAACACTCACCTTCCTCACAACTGCACCCCCTCTGGAGGCTTTCTTGTCAAACAAAAGAGATAAAGTGGAAAGAAAAAAAAGTTACTATACCTCTTGGTTTTCATCTTTTTTTATATCAGCGGTCAAACCTCCTAATCCTTTTTTTCTTTTCTATTTCCTAAGAGGCACTGATAATGAAGCCAACTAACCCTCCAAAGGCCCGAGCCAAGTTTCGGTTTCTTTCCGAGCGAGGAGGCAGTTCGGGTATTGTCCTTTTCCAGTGGAGGGTTGGATGGCTGTTTGTTCACGAGTTCCGCCACCGTTCTCAATGCTCGTTATAACTTTTGTAGCTCTAGTCGCAGGCTGCTGAGGTATGAACACTCTACTTCTCTACTGCCATTGTTCTAAGCTTTTGGGGTAATGGAAGCTTGCTGCAGCAATCTCGTACTTTTCTAGGCACACACTCTTTTTCCTTTTTCTTCTTCTTCTTATTCTTTCTGTGGACACAATAGAGATAACGCTGTCTTCGACCCAAGCAATAACAGCGGAGAATATCTGCAATGAATTTGCCACGAGTTTTTAGCTCTTATGTATAGTGACCGACGTGACAGAGGTCAGGACGTGGCCCCGAGCAAAGGCCGTCTCGGGTGAAAGGTGAAAGGAAAAGTGAAGGTATTTAGAAACTATTGAAAGCTACGTTGGTGTTTGCAGACCTGAATCTTAGAGGTTGAAGGGTTATAAGAAAGAGGGGAAGACGGATAGAGGATGATAATTCCACATCTCGGGGGTGGAAAAAGGAGGTATAGTATTGGTCAGTCCTTGAGTGGCTGGTCATCTACAAGGAAACTAGGGGAAGCAGCAGTCTGAAAAGCTCTTGACGACAGGGGACACGAGCCAGTAGCTCATAAGAACAGTGGACAAAATATTACGTGTAAAATAGAGAGAGAAAGAGCAGCGTTAATGGAATGGCCTTGATTAGGGCCTTAGTTGCCCGTGCCGTCTCCGCTAACAAAAAAAATAAAAAATAAAACACAAAGGCTTATAGTTGTAATACACAGAGTTCGTAGGAAGTGTCTATAAGAATACCCAGTATACAGTTACAAGTAAAGGCTTTATTTCATACGGTAGGAATGTGGCTGTTTCCGAGCGAGTCCGCAGGTTTGCCAGAGAGCGAAGCTGCTCATACCACCGAGCATCGTGTTGCCGAAGATGACGCCTCTATACTTGATGTCGACACGAGCCTGGCTGCCTTCCCTTCATATCACTAGGCAACGTCCCATCGTCTGGAACATTCTGGAAGACCTGTTCTCTCGTCTAAACGGTACTTTGTTGTTTAGCTATAGCAGAGGTTCGTTTCTGGGTATTTTCTATTGGATCTCTTTCTCTTACTCTCCACCCGAGACAAATAAGACACTTTACTTAGGACGGCTGCAAAGACGCATTGAAAAGAAACTTGATACACGGCTGGAGTCAGTCCCAGAGGAGCTCAAGAATCGATCATAACTGAATGAGTGTAGCAGCTGAGAGCAACAGTAGAGTTCGTCAAGAAGAAGAAAGGTTAGTACTACGCGCTAGCCCGGTCTTTTGGCATATTCCTGGAGTCGGTACTCGTAGGTAGTCTTTCCTACGTTGTTGGTACTCGTAGGTAGGTGCTCGTAAGTAGGTACTCGTAAATAGGCTCTCGAACGTTAGCACTGGTAGGTAGGTATTCGTTTTAAAGAGGAACTCTTTGCTATCTATGACTCTCAGTTATCCTTGGTTACGTAGCTCGTCAGACCCCGAATAGACTGCTATCAAGAAGACCTGGATGATGTAAACATCCATAAACGTGTTGTGAATGACAGTCAGCTGACGAGCATAATGTTGATCCACCGCGTCCTTGATCGTGGGTGTTATTGGTGGCCAAGATGGTCAGTTCGAGAAATGGAAGGCTTCAACTGAAAGAGACATGAAGAGAAAAGTTCAGTATTTCTACGGATGGAAAGTAAGTAAAAGCACTTATGAAAGCTTTAGTTTCATGGTAAGTCACTACTTAAGGAAAGTAACTTGAGCACTGATGAATTGACTTTAACCTCCTGTATGGGTGAGTTTTAAAAGTGCTTAATGCAAACATTGCCGCACCAATGCTCCTGGCCAGATGCCGTGTTATACAAAACTATGTCGTAGATCCTTTCTATACTAAGGCTCCAAAAAAGCTGTGTACCTCAGACTATCATCTCTTTCCTAGTAGTATGATCACAAGGTTTTAAACAAGAGGAAGTTTACCAGTGTCATAGACTTTCGTGTAGTGGACGTTGATACAAACGTTTTAACGAAAGCAGCAATAACACACAAGCACTTTACAACGTTGATGGAAACGTTCTGAAGGCATCAGGGACCATATGCAGGCACATAACGTCGATATGAACTTAAAGAAAATAGGAAACCAGTCGTAAATATTACTCTTTGATATGAAAGTTGTCATCGGCAATGAGAATCACAGGAATGTTTTTGAGATGAATCTTTGCACTAGCATAGACTAATGGGGCATTTGTATCTGCAGTGTAAGCCGCTCTTGAGAAAAACAGGTCGACGCACTTTTTTATAAATAAGTCTCTTCAAAGTCCAGGAGTCTTATCGTGCGGTACGAAATCCTCACTAATGACGGGGTGGAAAACGCTCTCACCGGGAATATGCCACAGGTAGGTTTTATATCCCATTAAGCGCAATCACATACGCTCTGCAGTGTAGCCGTTTGTCGGCGTCCTCTTCACAAGAACTCGTTACTGTAGTCTCCGGACATAAACTCTTCCTGTTTAGACAGCAGACAGATACGAACCCAGTTTGTGTGTACCTCCGACGATCCAAGCATAATTGCTCGAACGCTTCCGTCTGAAGCTCCGAATGACGCCTTGTGAGACGAGTGGAAATTACTCCGCGGAAGAAACTGCTTAGCATGAAAATATACAGTCGCAATAGACGCCATTACAGTCTACTATCTACGTTTTCCCTTCATTACCTCATCTAGTTTTTCTTTTGTTTCTTAAGAGAAGTAAGTTTCCAGACATAGCTTACTTTATACAAGGCCTTCTACTTAGAGTAGCACCTCGGGTTAACAAGAAACAGGCATGGACGGCCTCCGCCAGTGACCCCTTACACGGATTTGGACTCGAGCTCCCGTCTTATGGGTTGTGAGTGGAGTGCGTTGCCAGCGCTAGATGACTTACCAATAACGAGAGAAAATACGATAAGAAAATGGGAAGACTACAAAGACCTGGAGTATGGAACTTGAGAGGAAGTGAAAATGAGTGTTTAAAAATCCTGTGTACAAGGACCCTGAAGGTACTGAGAGATGACAAGAAGGGACTGATGTGAGATAGATAAAATATCGAAAAGCAATAGTGTAAGGAATTATAGACAATGACGAAAAGGCAAAAGCATTATACTTCAAATGAATAAACGAAAAATATGGAAAACGAAGATGATATAAGCATGATAGACGCGACAGCAAGACAAAAATGGTTTCTCAGCTGTATATCTATCATCACAGATTACGCTTTTAACAATAATGAGATGGGAGGTCCTTAACAAAATTTCTATCCATTTTTCCCTTATCATTACTTATATAGAACCAGATATCATATTCGAAAGTTTAAAAATTGATCAGACTGTTTAAGCGGTATCATTCAATCACAAACGCGCGTGTGTAATGTTATGTGTGGATGCGTCACATGCTTCACTCTCATCATACGAAGTAAGAGACGGATGTGAAGCAAGACGTGCGCGTCTTTGCATTTGTGAAATGTGAATCGTGAAACCAGAGAGACAGCGTCTTAGCTCGAGACCAGCTTTCAAGGGGATATAATCATGATATCTGTGCAGTCGGTGCCAAGCATGCGACTCCGTTCTTAGTGCTTGAGGAATGAGTACGCGACCGTGCTGTCAGAAGTGAGCTGTGAGCACATGACTGCCGAGGGTTATGCTGTGCAGTGAGCACACGAGTGTGCAGCCGGTACTGAGAAGTGACTCTCAGTAGTACTTCCCCTGATGCTATACTTGTCCTCGAGGAAGATAATGGTAAACGCAGTCCCAGTTTGATATCGTGTTTTATGACCTTTTTGTCCCATGTCTGGTATCCCGAGGGACCTAATAAACCGGATGAGACTATCAGGAAAAGCCACTGATACCATGTCTCTGGAAAACCAACCCCCCCTACCCTCATTCCAGCCTAAAGCCTTCAGTAAGGTTTCCAGGATTCATCTCCGTCTCTGGGGCGCAATAGAACAAGATGGAATTAGGCTGGACTCAGAGAAAATTCTCGCTCACTCCTAACCAACTAGTTGCTCCCGTAAACTTAAATATATGGACCAGAATGATGGAGGGAATGAGAAGAGCTTTTGGGAGGACGCTGGAAGGGTTCAAAACCCACCTACAACAGTCTGGGGTCGATGCAGTGGGGGCAGGTGGTGGTGGAGGAACCTTAAAGTAACATCGCGTAACTCAGGAGGCAGAAGCTTGGAGTTAATGGTCTTCCATGGTTTAAGCCTTGCAGAGGTACATGTGAGAGGCGTGGCGCTGTCTTCGCCTTATGGTGCTTTAGAGTTCCACTGATGATGGCGGTGCGTCTCGCAAGCGATGACATTGTTAAGCCGGCTGGTGGCTCTGCCTGCTACAGCGACGGCGGAATTGTGTTACGACGGCGGAGGGTACGGTGTGTGTTACGATGGCGAAGACACTGTGTTTCGCTGACGATGACGGACGCTTGTGTTCCACTGAAGGTGACACTGCTTTCCAGGCGATGACACTGTGCTCCACTTATGATGACACTGTGTTCCACCGATGAGATCGCTCACCTCTACCACCGAAGTCAGTGGCCGTCATCTGAATATTTCTATCCGCTGTATATCATTATCCATTCTTGACCACACGGCGGGATATTGGTTACGTCCTTAGCTTGACTGATGACTCCAGGATGAGGAGCGGAAGCCTCATCAACTCTCTTCCTTCCCTCAGGGTAATGTGGAGGGTTTTGTGTTCTTGTTACAACTCTCGATGTCTTTTGTTTACCTAATCGTAATTGTTCCAGAACCCTTTTCTTCCCAGGCGATCCTGCAGTGATACGTGCACTGATGGTGAACATACGATGGTTTCTCATGCAATAATGATTCCTGTCATTGGGAATTAAATCACCAGAGGATAATGAAGTTAATTGTAAAGACTAATGCTACAGTCTTTTTGTATTCATGTACCGAAATATCAAGATATCAAGCGAATAATGTGGAAGGTTTCTCATTTCTCAAATAAAAAAAACATGCTGATATGATCAGAAATTATTCCGGTAAATTAGAGCAGTGGGGATTTTTCGACTAGTTTACAAAATATTGCTCACTTTTCACAGATATCGCTTGTTTCCAGCGGGGAAGTCTCAACGTAGCTGGAATCTTCAGGAAAAAATAAGAAAATAGAGACCTTACACACTCAAGGACACAGGAAGGGATCAAAAATTGCCTGTTTTCCACCTGCACACTGGCATATCACAGGCAAGAACGGAGTTCCTAGGAGTGAAGGTGTGGCCTTCTTCAGAGCCTCACGAGCGTTACATATTACCTTGGCTCTTGACTCCTTGGGCTCCGTTAAGCCTTTAAGGGAGCAGGTTGTGATCTCTGTATCCTTACGGGTTCCACCAGTCAGTTCAGGCGTTGGTTCTGGGTAAGTATGCCAAGTAAGTATGCCAATTATTCATGAATACTGATGGTGAATATTCCTCTGGTCATGAGATGTATACGTGTGTGTGTGTGTGTGTATGTATGCGAGTGTGTGTGTGTGTGTGTGTGTGTGTGTGTGTGTGTGTGTGTGTGTGTGTGTGTGTGTGTGTGAGTGTGTATGCCCACCAAGCCCTGTATTAAACATTACGTATGAACCACCACGTTGAATAGGAAGACAGATTTGAAT
>JAYMFT010147389.1:0-12697 GCA_038088735.1 Panulirus argus
ATATATATATATATATATATATATATATATATATATATATATATATATTTCTATGTCCTTCTGATGCGTGTCTTTTGTTCGCTTGCTTGGTGAGGTGAATGTAGGTGAGGCTGTATGATTTACAGGTGGGGAACGATCTGTCAGTGTGAGGCTGTAGACACCTCAGTCCCTGTATTTCCCAACTTAGTGTCGTCCGCGAATTTCAGAATCATACCACTTTTAACGCCCAGCTGAAGGCTGTAAACTTCAGCATACTAGGAATTACGTTGGTATGACCAAGAATGTACCATTTTACCACGAAAAAGTCTCTCTGGAATCATTTTCTACCACAGTCGTCTTTTCTGTAATCAAGAGCTTCAATTACGATTTTCGAGCATGTCTGTAGGTGACTGTAAATAAAGAAATTTCCCAAAATGGAAGATTTCACTGTACCTAAAGGACACTAACGTAAAGACTTCCGAAAATATGGAGGTATTTATTTAGGAACCGATTTTTCCTTTCACGTTCCAGCGAAGGAATAAATTTGGGATGGGATATTTGTCGTGGAACCGGACAAGGACCTGGCTGTCTTGAACTGTGACCTTCAAAATACGAGAGAAATTCCAAGTGATTCCGTGTGTATGTGTGTGTGTGTGTGTGTGTGTGTGTGTGTGTGTGTCTAGGTGTGTGTGTGTGTGTGTCTAGGTGTGTGTGTGTGTGTGTCTAGGTGTGTGTGTGTGTGTGTGTGTGTGTGTGTGTGTTATCATCAAGGAGATAGTAGTAATTCGAAAAGTAGAGAAAAACCCTCCATTTCTTACATCAGATGAAACTTGATCATATCGATGGAGAACCTTAAGAAATTCGCTCCCACTCACGGTGAACACGGAACATACACCATATCTATCGAAATTAATGGGACGACACATTTCATAAAATCAGCGTTGGACTTAGAGTACTATTGCTTTGAAAGATGTTGAAGGATCTAACATACGCATAAACGTCATCCTTTAAAGGATAACTCTTCTTTTTTGAGGGAAAACGCAAAAACAATTCCACTCTCATTAAACATCCATTGTCATGGAACTGACAGAGAGAAGACGTATGATGAGAACCTGTGAACCACGCGTCAATGAATTTGTCTGACGGTATCTTATGGGAGAGCGGAAATAGGATGCGGCTGGCTTGAACTCCGAGGGTAGTAGGCAGTACCGCCTCGGCCGAGGAGAGAGAGAGAGAGGTAGGGGCTGGCTGGCTGGTCAGGGAATGATTAATTTGACGAGAGATTCAACTCACATTAGAGAAGACAGGCACAAACTGACTTTGGAACGGGAGATGGGTTATGTAAATTTGCCGAGAGCTTTCCCGAGGAATACATAAGCCTTATTCAGATGGGAGGGAGTAACAAGCATGCAATAAGTGCCATCGCAGAGGAAGAGGGTAAAAGCAGTTGGCGGGAGTTTATTCCTCTCAACCAGTCTTAGCCTCCTGAAGAAGGCCTTGTCGAAAGTAGTTCAGACGAATAGATTCCTTGTTCTTGCTCTCAGGTTTTTTCTATCTACCTTTCAATCGACTGTTCTTGTGGATGACACTCTCCAGGAGGAGAGATGGCCGAAGCCTCAACTACCTTGACTGAAGGAGCCTCAGACAGCTCAAGCCAACCGATATTCACAACATATTCCCCCATCAGGGGCCGAGGTCGACCCACCTTCTGGACACACGCCCATATATTATGACACACATCATTATGCTTTCCCCCTCGTGGCGAGCTGACGAAGCCGAAAACGAGGGTCGAAGCCGCGGGGCGCCTGTGACAGGTTTCGAGACGTCATTTGCAATACAATCGTCACAGATACGTGATCGCCGATCTGTCATCGTCGGGACGTCAGACGGAGCGTACGACCACAATATAAGGAGGCGAGAGGAAGACCCCCTGGGAGATGGTGGTAGTAGTGGTGGGAGTAGTGGTAGTGGTGATAGTTGCTGGTGATGATGGTAGTGTTGGTGGGGATATCTCCCTTCTTTGGCGCCACTGGTGGCGATGGTGGTGGTGATAGTAGTGACGGTGACAGTAGTGGAGGTGATAATAGAGGCTGATCTATCGTGGTGTCTATTAGATGATATTGCCTTGTTAGTAGGGACGCTGTACTGGTGTTGGTGATTTGCAGTGGTGTTGATAGTTATATGGGCGGAAGTGAGGTATGGTATGGTGTTGGTAATGATGTAGGTAGTGGTAATAAGCTGATGGTATCGACATTGTTGGAGCATGATGGCAGAAGTGGTAGATGTGGTGTTATAGGTAATGGTGTATTGAGGCATGCTGTTGTTATACTGTTGCAGTTGTTGATGTTGTGGCTGTTATGGATACAGATGGAAGTGGCGATAATGGCAAAGATAATGGTGTAGTACCGGCGTGTGTTGGTGGTAGTGATGATTGCAGTGTTGGAAGTGCTGTTGTGGTGGTGATGGCACTGGTAGTGGTCTCGTGTTAGTCATAGTGGTGGTAGAGGTGGTAAAAGTAGGGCGTGTAGATGGCAAGGTGTTGTCAGTAGTGGTGGTAGGTAGCAGTGGTTGTGTTGGTAGTAGTTGGTAGTGTTGTTGTTGTTGTTGTGATGATGGTGGTAGAGGCATCTATAATGATGGTAGTAATACGAGTGGTAAGGTAGTAGTGATACAGATGGAGATGGTGACAAATGTAGTGATGGAGATTTTGTTGGTGAAGATGCTGGCAATCACGGAGGATGGCTGTGAGGGTTATGGCGGCTAGATTGCCGGTGGTGGGGATAGCTTTAGCGACAACAGCAGTCAGTGGTGCAGGTGGAAACAGTGGTAGAAGAAGTACTGTCCGTGGTTGCTTTGCGGTTGGAGGTGGAATCGCTGGATATGAATTCAGATGGCGCGGTGAAGACGGTGCTGTAGGAGCTCATGAAGCCGTCCAGCTGTGGTGGTGGTGATGAGGCTCGTGGTGTCTCTACACACGCGGTGTGAGACCGACGTAATGACGGTGATTATGATAATGAGGGTCCAGTGTTGATGAGGAGGACGAGGTTGGTGATGATGGTGATAATGGTGATGGTGGTGAGAGGATGGCCGGTGGCAGCCGATGACTGCTGATGAGTTAAAAATGGCAAGAGCGACACAACACAGAGTCCCCCTCGAGACTGTCTGTGGTTGTGGAGGAGATCAAAACCTCAGTGACTGGCGTGGTAGGAGGAGGAAAGACACGCAGATGATTTAGAGAAAAATACCTGCAGACGTTTTCATGTACCTAAGGAGGAGCGAGTAATGTCGGTCGTAGATCTGAACCGAAGTGTTTATTGACACTATTCTTAAACGTATCTACGGTACCGCTTTCAACTCCTGTGATTCGTAGAATATTTCATGTTAACAGTAATGATGAAGGAGAAAATTACTTCCCCTCATTCGAAGTGAAACCTGTGCCCACGAGTTTATATCCACTGCGACTGCGAGTGAAATCAGACAAATCTAGTTTTAGATGACCGAATAGATCAAGATTATCAGACCTTATGATACTAATGAACATCTGTGTTAAATCACCTCTTAGTAACCTTCTCTTTTCTAAGGTAAATAATTCGTTTAGTGGGAGTACAGAATTTTTTTTTTTTTTGTTTGTTTTCAGCCCGGGAATCATCTTGGTAGCTCGCCTCTATACTCTCTCCATTGTTTTTTTTTTTTTCTCTCTCTCTCTCTCTCTGAAGTATGATGACCAAAACTTTGCATGATACTAAGTGTGCAGACGCACCAGTGAACTGCAAAGAGTAAGATTATTTTCTTAAATTCGAAAGCCTTATCTATGAATCCATTTATTTTCATTTTGCACCGTTCCTATACACTGCTCACTTGGCTTTAGCTAGTTCTTTTTCCTCATTTATCTTTAGTGGCTCAGTAAACTCATGCTGTGGCCTGCCTTCTCGATTTTACTAGGAATTTGTAAGACATTCCGCCTATTGGTATCAAAATTCATTTGCCACTCGTGAGCTCAGTCTAAGTCAGCCTATGCCACCTTCTGTTGTAGATTTATGTACCAGGTTAGCATTGTCTCCGTATATTTCGATATCTTACAACGCAGCCCGTTATCGGTGCCAATGATAAGAGAAAGAAAACTGATCCCAAAACAGATCCCTATGGCACGCCACTTGTTACATCTAACCATGAGAGTTTTAATCACTAATCACAGCTCTTTGTTGACGGCCAGTCCACCAATTTTCTACCCAGTGAAGTAGAACCCAATCTGTACCGTGTCACATAACTTTTGACATTACCTTTCATACGAAACTTTATCGAATGCTTTCCGAAAATCCAAACAGATTACATCAGTTGTTTGACTCTCCTCATACTATCAAGCAAACTTCATAGACATAACTGACTTCGTCAATAACCATGCTGAGAATCGTTTATTAAGTGGTTGTCCTCTATATGGTTTGCAGTCTTTTAGTTTACCACAATTTATGCAGAGGGACTTACTACCCTTTTTTGAATAACGGTCTTATCCTGGCAGAGTTCTCCAGTCTTCAGGAACTTTTCCCGCGGCAAGTGACTTACTGCAGAGAGCTGTCACGGCTTTATCTATCTCATTCTTTTTTCCTGCTTTATTCACTGTCCCCAGACGAAACTTATTTAGCATGCCGTTTTACCGTTTTAGCGATAACAGTACGACAGACGGCACGATCCTTGAGCACGATGGAACGACCTTTGAGCATGACGGTACGACTCTTGAGCACGACGGTACTCAGATGTCTTACTGTTGCATTGAAGAGTCATACTGTTGTGCTAAGAGGGGTTAGGAACATGTCCCGTGTAGGTATATAAAAATCACACATTACATTACAACAAAAAACATCTATTTGTCGTATCGAATATATAACAATTCCAATTTCAAAAAAATTCAAGTTCTCCAACAAAATATTCGCAACCATCATTATAATTGAGCTCAAAGGACTACCAATTAGGCTCAAAACACGAGAAGGCTGCACTGAATCACTCCAAAGCAAGAATCTCAGATTTCTCTTAGACGGTAAGTGGATTCACCCAAGCTGAAACCAAAACAAACTCATTTCTGTCACAAACCTGAAGCAAAGCCAAAATTTCCTCAATCGAGTATTGTAAGTCGTCTGAGTACATATAAACGTCTAATTCAATGACAGACATGAACCAGCAATATGCCATTTAGTCTCCCTGTTTAATGGCTTTTAAAATGGCCTTTAAATGGCCTTTATATCATGGGAATCTATATGAAAAAATATTTATGCCTCAGAGTGCATAAATTGTTGGAATATGCAAGACTAGCTGAATACAGACGCGTAAGACTCTATGTCAGGTTCCCTAACACAGTCAGACGGAGAGATCCCCCTTGTGTTGTAAGATATGGACTAGATAATAACAATAATCTGCTTCTGAAGGCATGTAAAATCCTCGTCCAACAAAAGGCCAATGAATATTCATGCAAGCCTGGCCACTGCCGCCCAAGCACCAGAACCATAATTGATATTTATTCACACAACAAATCGATGTGTGTGCATGAGAGGCAAGCGCGGGTGGGGGAGATGTTATCATGGGAGGGTGTAATTGGAGGGTTTGTGTGTGCTTCTCCTGGTCCCGTGTACGTGTTCCATGTGTGGTACTGGTGTTCGCTGTTGTGTGGAAATGCACTACACATACGTATCAGTGTATTGTTTCATCAGTGTCGATACTACACTGAGCGTTCTGGGGGTGTCGGTGGGTCCTCATACGATGTTTCTGCTGTTCCGTAGTTGTGTTATGCATGCTGACGTTGCTACTGCTCCTGTGTATGTGTATCCGTCGTTGCGTACTTTGTTAAGGGATGTTCTGTTGCTGCTGTTGCTCCTACTACTGCGTAGCTGCTACTTCTGTTTCATGAGTATTGTGGCTCTGTAGGCGGTGCTGCTGTTGCTGCTGTATCTTTGCCGTTGTTGTTCTGCAGCCGTTACTGCTGTTCCTTGTGTGTTGCTGCTGTGCAGCTGTTCCTTGGGAGTCCCTGTTGTTCATCTTTTACTCCCGTTCCTTGAGTGCTGCTGTTCTGCACTTGCTACTGCTGTTCCTCGGATCTGCCTGCTTTATAGCTAACTCTGCTGTTCCATGGTCGTTCCATGCTGCTCTGTGATTGTTGCTTTATGCTGTCTAAGACTCCGCGGTGCTGTGAAGCTGTATCACCGTTGCTGGATCAACGTGCACAGTGCTGTGATACATTCTATTGCTGCTGAGAGCAAGTGTATACGAGGGGTGTATGTCTCAGTTGCTAAAGCTAGGTTTATACAAGTAGTGTAGGTCTTACTGCTGCTGAAGCTAAGTGTATACGGAGTGTGTAGGCCTCGCTGTTGCTAAAGGTAGGTGTATGCAAGGGGTGTAGGTTTCACTTAACCTAAAGCTATGTGTATCCAGGCTATGCAGTTCTCACAGACGCCACAGCCAAATGTAAATGATGCTGTGGTACTGTTAGCAGAGCCATGAAAACGCATATACCCTGGTGCTGGTGCCAGTGCTGGAGTATTAGCATCAAGAGATAAATCTCTCCATTGTCCTGTTTTTTTTTACAATGGGACGATTTCTTTTCCCACTCCCAACTTGCACTTGCGGTTATACGATAATTATTTTGATTGCTGAACCACACTATATCATTTATAAGCGCCGTGTCTTCAGACTCACATATCATAAACTAGCACAGACTCATTCTGTCTTCCAGCCCTGGAATATCTTTATTATAGATGAATTATACCGGTAGATAACTTGGCTTACACGACGTTACAAGGCACACCTAGTGTGCCCCAGGTATGACACGAGAAACTAAGGTGTTTCAATTCTTATTTTCGAGTCGTGGTTTCACTGCGTGTGATGTCAAAGCGCATTGAACCTTACCATTTTAGTTATTCAGGCTGTTTGAAAACACACTAAGTGATGTATGCGGATAAGTTGTAAAGGAGAAGAAATATCTTGCAATGATTCGATTTTTGCCGACGGAGAGTCAGGGGAAAAAAAAAAATAGGGTGAAGCAGACGGGGGAGGGGGGGGGGATGATGTGTGGTCTAGACCACCATCAAAAGACGGGTTGAGAGACTGAAGTGTGGCCGGGCAAGCAAGGACGGTGACTCACACTAGACTGCTGGACGAAGCGAATCGACTCTGCTGGGCCAGGTGAGCCAGGCCTGCAGAACTAGGTCCACTGGTCCGGGTGAACCGGGCTTGGTGGTCCAGGTGAACCACTGGCTGAACTAAGACCCTAGCCTCTCGCTCAGTAAGCAAGGGAGGTATGCTGAGGTTAATCGGGAGTAAGCTGAAAAAAAAAGATTACCATTATACACTGGATGAAGCTGCAAAATCAGCATCATTCATGAGACTAAGCTGTAAAATGAAACTGATACTCAGGATTAAGCAGCAAAGTCAACATTCTTCGTGATATCAAGCTGGATAATCAACGCCGTTCATTGGATTAAGCTTCAAATAAACACTAAACCAAGGATCAAGCTACAAGAATCATTGCATTTAGGATCAAGTTGCAAGAATTATTACACTTGGGATCAAGCTGCAAAAGTCATTGGTCTTAGGGTCAAGCTACAAAATAATCATTACACACGAGACAAAGCTGTAGACAGCACACGAGACTTAAGTTATGAAATAATAATTACACATGGAAGTAAGCTTTTGAAATAAGAACAACGCACGGGACTAAGCTGAGAAATAAACTTGATATACGAGACTAAGTTGGAAGATGTTTAATACAAAAGGGACTGAGAAGTGAGATAAACATACGAGACTGAGCTGTAAGCTAAACATTACACTCGGGATTAAACTGTAGAATAAACATTACAAGTGGGTCTAAGCTGCAGAATGCAGAGTATACACAGAACTGAGCAACAAGATAAACATTATACACGGGATTAAGCACCAAAAATGAAAATCCGACACGGAATTAAGCTGCACGAGAAACATTAAACATAAGACTGAGCTGCGAAATAAGCGTTATATAAGAGTATAAACAGCAGAAAGATAAGCATTATGTACACTAAACACTCCATGACTCTCCGCAGGTCACGCCTGCGACTTACTAAACGACTCCCTATAAATCACACTCTGTTACGATCCGGTTAATAGGAACCTTACCTGAGCGGATGAACGACACTGCGTGCCTCTTGCCTTTATCTTGCCTGTCAATTAGCACACAGTACAGTACTGACGTTCGCCATCTACCTTACTTGCCCGCATATACATAGGCATGTCCCTCTTTTCAAGGCAGGCTATTTCCATCGCATAGCTCCACGAGCTGTTCACCAGTTTCGTCTTCGCTGGGTACCTCCTGCCCTAGCAATTAACACCCTACAGTGCCACATCGCCATGCTCTCCCACTCAAATCGACAATCGCAACGAAATCCCTGACGCACTCACTCACCTCCTACGAAAACACTCGCCTCTCTTCCTCATTCCTCTCGTCGCCAGGGGCATAAGCGCTAACAACAGTGTGTGTTTTTCTCGTACATTAAGGTCATGCTTATGATATGAGAAATATACTCATGTCTAACCATGAGGCCCACACACCGTGCCAGAGAGTCACGCATAACATGGATTATATTACCGGTAATTTATGAGGCTCCAACAGCGATAAAAAAAAGAAGTATCTGATTTCTTTTCTCTCTTTTTTTTTCTTTTTGCTCATGCACACGTGCATGACGGCGTTGCTACCTTGCCCCGTAATCATACGAATTGTATATTAAGTTTGCCTGCAGTACATACGTGCTTGCTGATAATGCATAGCTGGCCGCCGCCGGTGCCCTCGCATGGAAAACGTGAGTGTCGGTAACCCATTTCAAAATAGGTGTAGGTTACTACCCCTGACGCCGCCGCCGCTGCTGCTGGCGGCCGCATAAGAGAGGTAATTGCTGCACATCTGGTTGTTTAAACAATTATATGCTTGGCGAGTTCAGGCTGTACGCTTGCAGAAGAACTGAAGAGACACCATGAATACACGCTCAAATAAGTATATATATATATATATATATATATATATATATATATATATATATATACATACTTACAGAAGACGGGACTGAATATCGCTGCTTCGTTAGGAATGAAGTCCGGTGGTTTGGTAAAATCAGAAAGTAGTAAAAGTATCAAGTGTAGCGTGATATCCGATATACTTTGTACTGGCCAATTACTGTGGGGAAATGGGACAAAGTATGCCCAAAAGGATCCGTGAACATTATGCTGCTGTACATTATCATAGAAAATCAAATATGATTCTTGTCAACGTAGGCAATTATGGTCACTTGCGTAGGTGGCAAAGAGCTGAACTGTTAGAAAAAAAATAGCGGGGGCTTGAAAAAAAAATGTACTAGGGAGCGTAACCCCTCGGCCATGAAGGTACAAAAGTCCCAAATCTTAGTGTTCTGTGGTCCATGAGTTCCCTGGCCACCTCTCGTGAGCTGACGAGTTAAGGAAGACCCGACCGCACTCAGGCCACAGAGAGGAATCTGAATCAAATCCACGAGCACTATGGTGATATGTCTGAATCTCTAGCATGTCCTGTCATGCGAAATCAATACTGTCATCGCCGAGTGGTTGCACTTCCTGATTTCTTCGTATCTGACCTGGGTTCGAATCTAGGGGTACAGAGAGGTGAACGGTTTACATCGACGTCATTTGATGGCACATTCTAGAGATTCAAATAATGAGGATGGGTCATAGCGAAAGAAGGCCACGGCACGATCATCATCCAGTAGGATATAAGCTACGTGCTTCATTCCATTTAACGAGGACTTGGGTGTCGACATCGTTCCTAACATGTCACACCGGGATCCCATCTGGGAGAACAGACTTGGAGACTAACAGTCTACAGGCAAGTGATTGAGCTGCGCTCAAGTTTGTTGATAAGAAAATCTTCGGCAGTCTGGGCACAAAATACGTAAGGCCAAAACTAGAATATCTTCGTCAGCGCACTGAAAGAAGCACAAAGAGATGGTAGAGAAGATGCAGAGGAGAGCAACAAAGGAGGTAACATAGTTAAGAGAGCTGAGTTGCAGGGAAAGGCTTAGAGGCCTTAAATTTTCCCACCCTGGAAGAGATAAGTGTTCTTCCAGAAATGTATCAATAAAGCAACAGGAGGATGCAACATGAAATGAAATAAGAAACTTGTTAAGAAAGAAGGGAATAAGTACATTTATAGTATGAGAGTGGTTGATGATTAGAATGGAAATAACTGAAGATATGGTTAATGCAGAAAGCATTTACAGAAATTTAAGTTGTATGAAGGAGAGGATATTCAGGAGACTGGGTCTACGCGTGTACAACTACCAACTCGCACAGCACACGCACACACACACACACACACACACACACACACACACACACACACATGTAGATATTTAAACACAAATACATAGGCACGCACACTCTGATAAACACATACACACACACACACACAGAGGCATATAAACAAACACAAATACACAGACACACACGCACACACTCACGACACAACTTTCTTCAGCAGTCATATATTTCTCAAAAGGATGTCAAGGTGAGGACCCGGCCACGTGGGCAACCCTCGGAACGATCTTCTTCCACGAGTGAAATTTCTCGAGTAAAAAAAAAATAAAGAGATTTATGAGGGGAAAAAAAAAGTCTAGGTGGTGCTATAAACAAGCATAAACAAAGGTGCAAAAGCCGTCCAAGCACAAGCGAGGGAACATAAACAGCAAATTGTTACACTACTTCATTGAACTTGCAAACTACCCCACCACCCACGACTTGCGGGGAATCTTAAATACGGCTTAAAGGACGAAGGGTAAATTCCTGAGGAAGATCAATTGCGAGCAGGTGAAAATATTGCCATGGAGATGTTTTAGTTATGAGGTGCGAGGAATATTACGGGGTATTAATCACACTACTACTGTTTTAGCGAATGTCATGTTAGAGAAAACGATAATCTGTTGTAAGGTTAACAACGCTGAGCTACCTGCCTCCTACTGGCATACTGAATCCCAAACGTATGGGTGCTGCTCTCTGTAGCTGTTTGCTGTGTGTGTGTGTGTGTGTGTGTGTGTGTGTGTGTAATTACCATTTTGTACTGTACGGAGAGGAGAATTAAATCATGTGTGTGTGTGTGTGTGTGTGTGTGTGTGTTTTCTTATACTTCTATATATGCATTTACCAAGAGACTGCATTTATGTGTGCATATATGCACAGATATCCGTAGGCGTTGTCGGACTCAGCCCACTTGTGGTAACAGAGAGAAATTTCACCCTCAGCGTGGCCGTATCAACGAAGTACAATCGTTTATTAGAGAACTTCTTACTCGAGTACCTACTGATCGTAGCGCACCCTTAAGGCTACTAGAACTCCTGAAAGAGTACTTGTAATGAAAATAATAATGATGATATATTATCAATATCTTTATCATTATTATCTATACCATACGCCGTTTACATCGCAGCGTTTTACAGACAAAAACAGATGAGGAGGCCTCATTCGCTCACATTCACTTTGTGGTTATCATGCAAAATGCACCGAAATCACAGCTCTCTGTCCACAACCAGGCCCCACACGCCTTGCTGTGGTTTCCCCTGACCGCTTCATATGCCTTGGTTCAGCCCACTGACGTTACCTTGCGTCTCTGCACGTTCGGGCCCCGAGCACTTAGAGCATGCTTCATTCTATTCTTCCACCTCCACTTCGGCTTCCTACTTCTCCTGTTCCCTCTATTACCGACATGTATACACTCCTTGTCAGCTTCTCTTCATTCATCCTCTCCATATTTCCAGACCGTTGTATTACACCCTCTTCTGTTTCCTGAACCATAATCTTCTTGCTGCCACACCTCTCTTTTCTCCTATCATTTCTTACTCGATCAAATCATCCTCATATAGTATAATGTCTGCAAACATTTCATTTCTAACATATCCACCCTCTTCTGCACTTTTTCATGAAGGAACCACTCTTCTGAGTCCATACAACACCGTTGGCACTTCTATACCATGAAACATACCCATCTTTCCACCTCACAGACAGTGACCTCTCTTTACATACACTCGCCAAGGTAATAACTTTCTTATTTCCCTCCCCCCCCACCATATGGGTCACTTCGCCTCCAATGGTTCCATCTGTTGCCATATCCAATCCTGTGCCGCTAAAACACTCTACTTTCTTCAGGTTCTCTCACCCACACTCCAACCAACCTGTTTCTCTCCACTTTTAGATTCAATAATCTTATTCTTATCCACATTAACACTTAACTCTCCTTTTAAGCTCTCTCCCAGTCTCATACAACTGCGGCAGTTTCACACTCAAACCAGCCAACACAGCCGTGTCATCAGCAAATAGCAGCTGACTCATCTCCCGGTCCCTAACTCCCAAAATCTATACCAGATCTTCTTCAAAACTTTCTTCATACGTTTTCATCTTTTTTATTCATTCCCTCATCACCATTCTGCGTACACTTTATTTTCTCTACACCCCTACCCTCAGTCCCCATATGACTCCCTGTCCGGAACGTGCTTCTCACTTTTATCTACGTCTTCACTGTTTACCTACAACTCCATCTTTAACTTCCACCTACGTATATATTCCTACCCTCTACGTTTCTACATTGTGCAGCTACACTTCACAGTTACATGCACCAAAGTCCTCTCTCTCTCTCTCTCTCTCTCTCTCTCTCTCTCTCTCTCTCTCTCTCCCCCCCTCCCCCCCCCTC
>JAYMFT010147400.1:1102-12696 GCA_038088735.1 Panulirus argus
TGAGTCTCTCTCTCTCTCTCTCTCTCTCTCTCTCTCTCTCTCTCTCTCTCTCTCTCTCTCTCTCAGTTTGGTGCTCGCCCCAAGACATCATCACAAAGTCGTTAAGTCCCCACCGAAACTCACGACCCCCGAAGCCAAACTTCCGCGCCAGGAGTAGTAGGGGGGCCACGACCCACGACGACGACGACGACGACTGAAGCGCGCGCCGCTGTACTGACCTTTGGTCGTGGGATGGAAGACGCGTCCAGGGCACCGTTGTACACCTCGACCCTCAGGGTGTCGTTGAAGGCGAAGTCGTACACCCGCGACACGACCGGGCCTGCGGGAGGAGGAAGCAAGTGTTACCGTGGCTGCGTAAGGCGAAGAGAGAGAAAAAAAAAGATGTATAAGGCACAGATCGACGTGGGCAAACAGGCAGATGAATGAATTATCAATCAGATGTATAAATACTCACATACACGCAAGAAACAGTTGAATAAGAGATGAAAGACTTTTGGTATCATGAACACGGTAAATGAAAAAAAAAAGGGGGCAATTTCTTGACCTAATGTCCAGCCAAGATTTAAACATAACCCCCCCAAAAAAAAAATAAGACCTAGTAAACAAAATCAAAAATATAAATACAGAAACAAAAGAAATATAAATGTAAATAAATAATGGAATGAAATATAAATCTAAATAAATTAAAAACTTAAAAACTAGAAAATAAATAGAAAGTAAAACAAAATACTACTACAACTGATACTACCACTATAATACCAATAAGAATTTCATCAATTTGCATTATTGGATGCCATGATACTGTCAATACCGAGAACATTATGTTATAACTTTAGACTTCCTAATATTCAGCACTTCTGTACTGGGATTATAGACTACAGAGACTAAGTTATCTAGTAATTTAACGATGCATATTACCATGCTACATCTCTCGTGTCTCGCCCTAAACCAACATAAACCAAATGCATTTAAAAGCTCAGCTTGAAGAGTGGACGCTTGACCGAGTCACTGACGTCGGTAAAAAAAAAGGATCCCGGACGAGAGATTCTTAATCTAAATTTCTCTAACTTATACATACACTTAGCCCACAGCAGCAGCATTCTCCTGCTGGGGATAGCAAGTGATCTAAACCGTTTATCATTATTGTTCTCTCACTTCCCCTTCACTAGCTTCAAAAAGTTATCGCTGTCGAACCTCTCGTCTCTTTTCTTTTCTTCGGTGATTGGACAATTCCCTTGTAGCGCTCTTCCTAAAGGCGAGGTCCATCCAGCGCCCCCACCACCATTCCTGTAGCGCACCTCTGCCATGTTAATCCAATGCCTGGCTGAATCTTATATATTCGGTATGCAGCTTGATTTATAGGTTTATCGTGCAATTTTTCTCTTGTTGCATATATCTTATCGAGAGGATGATGAATGGTCTTATAATACGAGAAGCGCGACAGGCTTAGAGAATTTATGAGACGAGAGAAGCAAGGGGGGCGCAATGTCATGCGAACATTTCGCATTCATGATCCACATGAAGAGAATGAAATGTTCATAAAGCAAAGGAAAGACCGAAGAAATATCTATTTTCAACTCACTCCATGAAGCATTTACACACTCTGAATTATGGTTTTCAACCTATAGAGTAATTCTAAAATCTACAACTGCAAATACAACATTCTCAATACTGTCTTGTGGTACGGAAGAAGATATGTAAAACAGCAAATTTACAGTAGGCCTCCCACGTCTCCCCTTACAGTCTAAGCCAAGCCTCCTTCCTTTTTTTCATACTTCCACCTATATATATATATATAAAAAAAATATGCTTATACTTAAAAGCGTAGTTAATGCAGTTCATATATCAAAGACAGGTAAAGGGATTCCAGAAAGCCAAAGTTCGAATCACAAATGATATTCACTGCCACACGAACAATGCTATTTGGCAAAGGGTTTCACTCGCGTACATATTATCATTTCTCTCAAACACAATGCGTAAATAACCTACAATACAAAATGGCAGCACAGAGTGAAATGAATTTCACGAAGCAGCCATACTGTGGAGAGTCGTAAATTTTACGAGCTTTTGGGCATTTTTTTTTCGGACTGTGCAAATTAGTCCGCACACAGAGAGAGAGAGAGAAAAAAAATCAGAACTATAATCAAATCGAGCAGACATGAGATGTTAATACTGTATGCAGTGTGCCTACTCGGATAAAAGCACGCTTCCTCATCACACATTAAAAGAAAGGAAAAACAGATACGTTGTGCATACGTACCTCAGTTCTACGAACGAGCTGGCCCCAAGCTGTTGAGACGGAGCTCTGTGTACACAATACCTATGCTAACATGCTGTACGTGGCGTGGGCCTTTCCTGTATAATAAGCTCCTCCCTCTACCTTACCCTCAGCTACGTCCTGCTCATAATCCGGGCAACGTGTCTTAAGACTAAATCTCCTCCTCCTCTTCACGGAAGTTTCGGCTTTGGTCCGGATGCCTCGCGAGTTGTCCCCAGTTTCCCCATTTGCATGTTTAACTTTCTCGTCCCTCTCGCCCAGCTTTGTTCCTCAGTGGGAACGACTCCAATGCCGGATCCGTCCTTCTCTTCCACTCACCCTATGCGGGGGGAGATCAACTGCTTCTTTTGACAGTCCTTCTGTGGCTGACTCGGAGGGAAGCTTCCTCTTCTTTAGCCTAGTCCCTGCTTTCCTTCCTCCTCTTCACGTGTAACTTTCTCCATCGTCTCGATGCAGCTGGCACCTCCTCCTACAGCACTTCTGCATACAGCGTGCTCACGTCTTCTCCTCTACTCCCAAATCACGTTCGGCATACCTGAGTACTTTCACGTAACAGTCATATTGGTAATTATATCATCCTTGGTTACGTCGTTCGCGGTGATAGCATTCTTCGCTCAAAATCCTATTTCAGCAAATTGATACCTACGAGACAGTATCGACATTCGCCCTGACACACCACCACTCTAGAGGCCTTCGAAGGAGTCCATTCTCACAAGCTACATCGAAAAACGCGACTTTCCCAATCCATGGGTCCTCAAATCAGAGGTCTCAATAAACTCCCTCATATGAAAGTCTTCTGCACTTGCTTGGATAAACAGTCTGAACAAGCGGGAAGCACACAGTCGCATCCATTTGTACTGCAGAAGTTTATTCGAAATGGCCTCAGACTTCCGAGACTCTTAGACGGAGTTCTGAGTCAGCAGTCTTGTGCCTAAGGCAAAGGGGGCATCTCACACGAAGATATGGTGGTCATCCCTCAAGACTTTTTGTACACATATTTGCTGCAAAAAGAAAAAAGAAGAAAACTGATGAATTCTCTCCTTCCTTCAAGTTACCATGCAGACTGACTGACGTATCTGTTTGCCTGCTTCTGCCTCCTAAACTATCCTGCTTTGCTGTATATCCAACTTAGTTTTTTTCTTTCTTTTTGGGAAGACAGAACTATCTTTATCCTGCATATCTGTCTCTACCAACAGAGCAACAGTCTTCAGAAAATCAACCTGTACAGGTCTCTCGAAAGATAAAAGACATCGTTATTCGCATGACCATCTCAAGTTCCGGGCCACAAGAAAAAAGAAAAAAGATATCAGTGATTTTCTGCATGTCTGAAATGTCTCCAAAAAGGATTTCTAACAAGTTCCAAATGGCCGCAGAGAAATTCACCAGTCAAATGATATCTCTGAAAATACAGCAATTCTGTATCATTTACGCAAAATTACTCTTATCATGTGTTCACAGGCGAAGAAAACAACCTTAGACACTGCGTTTTGTGTGTGTGTGTGTGTGTGTGTGTGTGTGTGTGTGTGTGTGTGTGTGTGTGTGTGCGCGCGCTGGCGCATACAGATTTCATAATCCTGTGACCTCTTGCAATTTCTCAAGTTTTCTCACGGACTTCAAAAATTTCCCGACTTTTCCCTGACCTGTGGGACTCCTGATACAAGGAGTCTTCGCCAATAACTGTGGTATATTGCCTCTGACCTGACCTCACGGTGGAGTGTGTGTGTGTGTGTGTGTGTGTGTGTGTGTGTCTGGGTCAGCCGGGGTCGTCACCACCACCACCACGCACCGTCCCAGATAACTCTCTCCGAATTTGGTCCATCATGTGAGAATAATCTACCGAAACACATCGTCTGATCTAACCACTCTGTCATTAAGCTTCACTGCGCTGTGTCCCGTGATCGGACAGGACACCACAAACCAGTCTGTTTATCTGACAGGCACATCTATCACGGCCTTGGCTCCGGCCCGTTCGCTCGTCTGTGGAGAGACGTTCTCATGTGTGTGTGTGTCAGAGGATAGAACATCTGACCCCGCGTCCACTTCCAGTGCTTCACCTGACTCAGTTTAAACAACTTATTCTTAATTGCTTTCCTGTCTGATAACATCTACACGAAGGCTCATATGACCTGTCCATCATTACCTTAAAGAAAAAAACTGTTCATAATGACAAATGATTACAAATGGCTGTATCCAATCAAAAAAGTAACAGAAAATGCTCAGGTATTAACAGTGCCACCAGGAATACATACATATTTCTGGTAGAATGGGAACGTAAAAATGCTCTTCGTGCCTGTCTCTTCCTTTACACTGATAATGAATCAGGATTCATCGGCTCTGTTAAAGTATTCTGCCTAAAAAATTAAACAAGAACATTAATTTCTTGGTCACAAAAGTGGGTGTATTGATCTATCATCTACAAAAACACGATCATAAATCATAAATTAAACAAGAACATTAATTTCTTGGTCACAAAAGTGTGTGTATTGATCTATCATCTACAAAAACACGATCATAAATCAACATACATGTATGTATATCTATACCTTCGTATACGTATAGAGTTACCTATCTATACTCTATGGGAAGAGACTCCTATACTCGTGGGGCCCCATTTCTTGAACAACTTTTAACTGTTGATATTGTTCACATCTCTGTATGCTGTCTGCATTTGCCATGGCTGCGTTCGCTTCGCTCCATTCCTGCTTGCGTGAATGCGAGTCTGCGTGCATGTATGCATATATGTGTATATATACCTGCCTATGTGTGTGTGTGTGTGTGTGTGTGTGTGTATTTCTACGTATGTTAAGCACGCATTTATCGCGTGAGAAAACGACGCCAGGAACATAATAACCGCGAAACAGAGACGTACAAATAGTCGGGGGGAGAGAGAGAGAGAGAGAGAGAGAGGCGTACATCGTCAACAGGTAGAAAGGTCCAACGGGGGAAGGGAGGGAAGGGAAGGGAAGGGAAGGGAAGGGAAGGGGAAAGGAAAGGGAAAGGGAAAGGAGGGGGGGGGCTATGACCGAGGGAGAGGGGAGAGCACCCCCTCCCCTTTAGAGCAACCCCCCCCCTCCCCTCCCCTCCCTCCCCCTTCATCATCATTAATCGGCTTTACCGACTCTCGCGCACGGTCCGGTCAACGTCAAATGAGCCCGTAGCACCAACGCCAGCGGTCCGCGGGAGAGAGGGGAAAAAAAAAAAGAAAAAAAAGTGGATTACTTCATATTGCTTTAACCCTTTGAGCACGACGTCACGACGGGCACGACCCGACGCGTACACGAATGGCTCTGGCTCTATTTTCGTCGGCTTGTGCCCCCGGACAGCGTCTTAACGCCCTTCCGTGCCAGAGCAAGGTGCGCGTATACACCAGCCGCCGCCCAGGGAAGTACTACCCACCTGGCTGACTTGGGAGTGTTAAACCACTGATGCCGGGCGCTGCACTCTATTCCACCCCCAGAGAAGGATAACTGGTCATCAAAACAAGGCAGAACGACGCCGGGATTTGATATCCTCTCCCTTCGATATCTGTACATCTATCCACCCTCCCCTTTTACTCCCCGTCTTCACATCCATTTTTCCACCGTCCTCTCACTTGTAGCCCCCTGCCTCCTCCAAGGCCTGACCTCTTCAGGGACGGAAAGGAAAGAGCAGCGAACGTCTCCCGGTACCCTCTGGCGGGGAAGGACGGGTAGACGTCAGCCTACGAAGGAGGCGATTGCGATGGGATGATGGTGAAGGAAGGTAGGAGGGAGAGAAGGAGAAGAGTGAGAGCGGGAAGAAGGCAGTGAGAGGCGCACTGGGAGTGTGTTCTGGGCGCCATCATTCGGTAATAAGACAAAATTGACACTCAATTGACATGAATGGCTCAGGCGAGGCTGCAGCAGCCGTCGGCCCCGTATTGTATTACGACGCTGGAGCTGGGGCTCGTATGGGACTAGCGTTCACACGCTGCTCGGGGAGGGGGAGGGGTTGCGTGCTCACGTGGGGTTGGGGAGGGCTCACACGGTGCTGGAGCTCGTGGAGAGACCAGGGCTCACAGGGAAGTGGATGGGGGATCGAGTAGTTCAATACGGTGTGGAAATCACCGAAAGTCGTCGAAGTCTAGGCTCATCTACTACGAGACTCGAGGGGCGGCTTACATGGGGCGCTCTCATACGAGGACTGGTGTTCACTTGGCACGATACGGCAGGCGGTACAAAGTGGGGCAGGAGCTCACACGAACCAGGGGTTCACGCGACGGTCGGAGGGGGGGGAGGGGGGAAGCTCACAGAAGCCAGAATTCACAATAAGAATCAGGTCAAAGGTCAGGTCGTCATACACCAATCGTCGTACCGTCCAGCTCGGGGATCGAAGCGTCCAGCGAAGGGGGTCGAATTGTCCTGCTGATGGGTCGTACCGTCCTTCTCATGGGGGTTGGGACCGTCCCGCTCAAGGATCTTAAAACATCCTACTCATGTGTCGGGCCGTCCTGTTCGCTATTTCCCGGGCGAGCAAGGTAGCCCCAGGAAATGATGACTAATCCTTCTGAGGAAAAATTCCTCGTCAGGTCCCTTACCCAACCCGCCCTTCCTTGTCGCCTTCTGCGACACGCAAAGAGATACGTGGGCGTTTTGGAACTTGGGGGGAACTGAACTTTGGGCTGAAGGTCCTCGCAACCAACCACCGTTCATTCTCAGCAGGATACAACCAGAGGGAAGGCTGAGTCGGGGTCTCTCACATCGAGCCGGGGCCTCAAGCAACGTGAGGGAATTCTTATGACACTGGGGCTCGCAACGAGTCGGGGCTCTTTGGCTTAAATACGAGTCGGGGCTCCTATGGCATTAGAAAACATAACGAGTCCGGGCTCAATCAAGACGGGGCTCTTATGACGCTAAGTGCTCACCAGGAAGCGTGGTTCAGAGAGAGCCTAGGGTTTAAAAAGAGTTCCGTTCAGAAACAGAGCAGGAGCTCACATGATATCGCGACTCAAGCAACGCAGGAGCTCTAAAGGAATCAGGAAGCACGCGGTGCTGCGAGCCAAAGGTACCTTTACGTGGAGTTAAAGAGCTCAAATGAGACAGGTCAGGGGCTCACGGGAGCCCCGGGGGCCTTACACGAGATTACGCTTTCATTGGAGCCGGAAATCACGCGGGGCCAAAGGCTAACGCGTTTCTTAGATTCGAATGGTTGAAACGGAAGCAGAGGGTCAAACGGAGTCCGACAAACCGGGAATCACCCAAGAGCCAGGGGTTCAAAGAGGAGCTGCCGCACTCACACACACACACACACGAAGCCCCAGGTCAAATGAACCTGCGGCTCGCACGGGGACCAAGGGTTCAAAAGCGGGAGAGAAGCACAAGAACCCACGGTTCATTCGGTTTCCAGGGGGCTTCACTGCGACGCTGTCGGGGACTAGCGAATTGGCGTACGCGGGGAAGGACAGATGACAGGAAACAAGAGGTTATCTGCCGGAAGACACTCCATGGGAAGAACGGGGTAACAGAACACCCGACCGTCCACGACGAGGTAGGTTGTCTGGAGTCGTTATTGCGTCAGTGGCGCTGGCTGGAGACAAACGCTCAAACGGGGGTTTTGGGTTCGCGTGGAATCTAGGCTCATAAGGAGGTGTTAATCTGGACCAGACAGGAGTTCACAGGGGGGAGGACAGTGAACTTACACAGAGTACTCAAACAGTGCAATGAGACTGAAACGAATCCGAAGCCTATAAATGGACGTAGGGATTCGACAATGTTTCATCAGGGCTTCAAGCGAGGTTTCGGGTACACCTGAGGGTCGAAACGACCGACGAAAGATGTAAACTCACAGATGAAAAACAGGAACATTTTTGCATCCATACTGAGCTGCAAATAAACCACATGCCAAGGATTTGAACGCCGGTTATGCATTTTCGACCGTTAATATTTCATCAAATAAGAGTATTTTCCTAACAACTTGAATAATCACTTGATTAGTCGAGCGAGTAATATGTAAATGATACATAAAAAAAAAGGGGGTGTAAAAGTGATCGAAATGTGAGGTTGGGCAAATACATCCAACTACAATTTCACGGCTGAGGCTTAAGAGTCGAGCATTTTCCAACATTTCTGCCGGTTGGAATTTGCCGGGAGAAATAAAACTACATAAAAAAGTGCTGAAGTAAAAACTTCATCTAGTCAAATACGACCATAAAAAAAGAAAAAAAAAATGCCTCGCTTTCATTCCGTTCCCCTGGGGGCCCGAGTACCTGGAGGAGGAGGAGGAGGAGGAGGAACGAAACCATCACTGTGCAATTCTTAAAGTTCAAAAAAAAGAATGTAATCTACACAGTTCAAAAGGTCATTCCCAAAGTTCAAAAGTGGCAGAGTATCTTCTGGAGTGGGAGGAGGGGAGGGTGGTGGAAACGTGTTTATAAAGAAATATGGTTTAATAAGCGCGGGGCTGGAGGTGCGCCGGGGAGAGGGGGAGCGTGTGGCCGCCATGTCTCCGCCAACGCCATATATCAAGTGGTGTTGTATTATTAAACACGGGATGCACACACACACACACACACACACAGCCCCGTGGAAAACAGGCGAAAGTCGTGGGGCAGATAGCAGGCAGGCAGGCTAGGTGGCGCGTCCAGCTATTTGGCTAGGCGGCTGGCTGGGCAGAAGCCACCGCTAAGGGCTCTTATACACGATAAATGGGCAAGCACGGTTTTGGATCAGTGTCGAGGTATGGTATGGAAGCACTGTGCCCACGTCTGTCGAAGCGAGAGCGTGTTTATAGCACGAAACCTGCTCGCCAAATCCGGTCAGTGGGAGGAGACACCATAGTTTTGGGCACATATACCTCGTCTGCACCAGCTCCTGACTTATTTTGATGCATTAATAAGTTTTAGTTCTTTCCTGTGCTGACTGTGTAGCGTGTTTATTTTCTTCTTTAATATTTCTAGTGAGCACAGTGGATTAACATCTTTTAACATAATCAAGAAGTTCCGCATAATCTTTGCACTTTTCATTTCGATTTTTATAAACGTCACGTTTTACATGGTATAGACAAGGCCGGTCCCTATACCGTTCAATCAGTTGTAAAGTAAGCGCCTTTGTCCACTCAAAATGCCCGGCTGATGTTGCAGACACCGGTAAAGCGTCCACTGCTGCTGTTGCGTACGGAGGCCGAATGGAGTGGCAAGGCCCACGTAGGTGAGCACGCAAATATTCAGCTCACTCGCTTAGCTGCCCAGGAAGTGTAGGTGGTTCAGCGTTTCTGTCTACACGAGCAGTTTCCGAGCACAACTTCGGTACCATGCTTCGAAACCATACTTGGCCAAGTATCATGTATAAGAGCCCTAACAGTTGGGAAACGGTACAACTCGTAAGATCTGTCAGTGGGAAACAGTATGAATCGTACCATCAAACAGTGGGGAAATAGCATGACTCGTATGATCTAACAGGGAATAGGTATGACTCGTAAGATCTAGCAGTATGACTCGTAATATCTAAAAGAGGAAAAACGGTATAACTGGTAAGACCCAACAGAATGGAAACAGTACAACCCGTAATATTTGAGTGATAAACAGTATTAATTGTAACACGTAACAACAGGGTTTAAACTAGCTGTTTAATTCCTTCCAATGACAGACGTAGTTTAACCAATTCTACTGAGCATTTCTAAACGGGTTGTCAGATAAAATGTGTGTTCACCTCCCTATCTCTAATAGAGATCGTGAACACCAGTAACACGATGCAAAACGATAAAAAAAAAAAAAACAGGTAAAAAGACACTGAAAACGTCAATAACAGAAGCTGGATAAAAAAAAGAAACAGGAAAGTAAAAACTGTTAGACGACAACAGCATTATAAGCCCTTGACACGCTTTGTCCCAGACCCTCCGGCAATAAGGGTCATGACGTCAAAAGGCAAGGCAGTGAACCTCATCCATCACTTTGAAGTGACATAAAGCCTTCTTGCTCTGTGATGTCGCTTTGATGGTATGAAAACATTTCACTCCCGCCTTCCTCCAAGACCTGGCAAGGTGCATGACCTCGGACGGGAAGGGAGGATTCAAGGTTCCAAATCCTTAAGGAGGGCAGAAAATGTGTCCCCGAACGCGGAATCTAATCACTGTAATCAAGTACTCACAGGAGAGGCCGATGTGAAAGACAGGGACAATAAACGAGAAAATTTCTAAATAAGAAAATAAACTATTCCCTTTGCGTCTTTCACTAGGATAAGATCTAAAATATTAATATCTTTTAACAAATTACGTAATGAATGATCTAGGGCCAAACCTCGGGTTTCGGACGGCGTGTCGAACCCGGCCGACGGAACTTTTCACACTCGGCTTCCCGCCGACACCACGCACCGACGGATGTAAATAAGGAGACACGCACGCCCGAGGAATCCCCATGACGGACTCCTTCCACCAGAGCGCGACTGACGTAATGCACCCACACGGACACACACACACACACACACGAACACTCCTCCTCCCATACATACTACAACCCTATCACTGGGTCCTGGGAGGAGGAGGAGGAGGAGGAGGAGGAGGAGGAGGAGGCGTCTCCTTCTTCCAAAGCCTTAAAGGAGTCTTGGGGACCACGGGTCTGGAGACTGATCTGCCGCGCCCCCTATAGTCCAGCCTAGAACCAATCAATCCTTGCACTTTACACTGATGGAATTCCCTGCCCTCCCTCCCTCCCACTTTCATCCCACAGCTCTCTTCGGTAAAGCGTTTACTCCCTCCCATATCCATTCACACAACTGCAGCGATCGTTTCCACTGTTCTTCAGGTGGACTCAAGCGAGCTCAGCTCAGGTATATGTGCGACCCCTTTAGCAACGTAGCCCTTTAAATGGCCCAATGTCGTGTGTGTACCTCCCCCAAGTCCATCACGCTGACCTAAAAAATGCAATGCTGCTCCTGTGATCAGTTTAACTTTTCGCGGCCGCGACCTCAAAGCCTGACATACGTACGTATCCCTGTTAGGCTAGCTGTGTATCAGCCTGATAGTCTGACATTCTCCTCTTCCTCTTCGTTCTGCTTCCCATTCCGCTGGCGGTAAGTTTTAAACAACACCCGCTCCACATGCGTTTGCGGTGCATTCCTTCATTCTATTTATGACGTCTTTTGACTTCGCTGGCGATATTTTACAGGCGTTTTACATGTCAGTCATGCGAGCTGGGAGGGGTTTCTGAATGCAGATGGGAGACAAGGCCTTTCAGGATTTTGCACGTGTGGATTATAAATTACTCCCGTCTGCACTCCAGACAACAGTCTCAATGTTATATATATATATATATATATATATATATATATATATATATATATATATATATATATATATATATATC
>JAYMFT010147411.1:0-12695 GCA_038088735.1 Panulirus argus
TGACTTCACTCCCAAGACGTTTCCAAACCATTCTTCCCCTTTTCCCTTGAGCTTTGTTTCACTCAGAGCCAGAACATTCAGGTTTCTTTCCTCAAACATATAAAATTTCGGCTAGAGAAGTGATCGGTGTTGCAGAGTAACTTAATACACAGCATTTGCAGAGAATCGCAGTGAGACTGGCTTGCTAAACGAACCCATACCTTCTGCAAGTGCAACCCCAAAGTTATCAATGGACGCAAAAATTATTTACAGAAGATACTTTGACTTAACATTAAGTATCACTGATATTTCATGTTAAGGAACACATCGAAAACCCTCGCTGTAGAGAGAAAACTAGTATAGATATTCATGATGAAATAAAGTTATCAAAACTTAAATAATCATGAACAGTGGATTCTATTTGGTATTCTTGGTACGTGTACATATGACAAGTAGTACATTACAAGGGGTGTACAGTACCACGTTCAACTTTCTCACCGGCCTTCCGTTCAATCTTCACTCGTTCCTATTCTCTTACTGCCTGTTTTCTTCAACCTCTCTCAGAGTCTTCCCTCTTCTCTGTAGCGTGCTTTTAACACTCTCAATCTGTCTCATTCTAGGATGTTCTGCTACACTTCTTTCTTCAGAGATCCAGTTCTTGCAATATTTGCCAAATCTCTGTCTTCCATTCCTCAGCTTCACTCCACTTACTTCCAATGCGTATTTAACATTGTCTATAATGTCTGGAATTTAGGCATCATTTAACTGCAAACTTGCACGGAACGCAGAAGCACTCCGTACTCAAAACAGCTAAAATATGATAGCTAATGAATAATGAAATAACCTTATAATGATTTATCACTGTTTGTACTTTATCATAGAAATATTCTTACAACTAAATTATAGGGCTGCTGGAGGAAACAGTAATTCATATCACTTCACAGATCGTGAACTGTTTACAAAACTCCAGAGCTCTGACTCTAGTTTTCCAGACTCCGTCCTTTTGCCATAGATATCTCCCGTTCTATCCCTCCTTTTGCCGTGGACATCCCCTGTTCTCTCATTCCCTTTTTTTCAGTAGATATCGCATGTTTAGCCCTCCTATTGCTTTGATATCCTTGTTCTAGCCCTCCTGTTGCTATGGATACCAACTGTTCTACCCCTTTTTTCCTATGGACATCTCTTGCTTTTAACCTTCCTATTGCAAAGGATATCCTCTGTTCTATACCGTCTTTTCCCTTAGGATGTCGTCTATTCTATCCCTCCTGTTGTCTTTGATATTCTATTTTCTGTCCTTACTTTGTCCATTAATAATCCTAGTTTTGTCTCTTCTGTTGCCTTGAATATCCCATTTTATCCTTCCTATTGCAATAGGTGTCCCCTATTTTGTCTCTCCTTTTGTCATGAATATCCCTTTGTTTGTCCCTCCTGTTGCAGTGGGTATCCCATGTTCTATACCTTCTGTTGCTATGGATATCTGTTCTGTCCCCTCTGTTGTCTTTGATATTCCATTCTATTCATCCTGTTGCTATGCATATCCCCGATTCTCATCCTTCTTTTGCCATGGATAGTTCCTGTTCTATCCCCCTTCCTTTTGCCATGGATATTTCCTGTACTGACAATAATGACCCTACTTCTTAAATCACTTTCTCCTTCAGTTCCAGGATGCATCTTTCCCGTGGATTCCCTCTCAGTACCTAAAAAGATTTTTCCGAATCCAGATTTCTTGGAACGTAAGAAAGTTGCAAATATTGGTGTACGTTAAACAATGGTGCAGTAAAAGTATATATCACTGGAAGATTCCGAAAGCTGTAAAGTAAAAATGTTAAGAAATGATACCCCAAGAGAGTGAAGATCCCTCTCCATATCCAGGAATAGGGAAAAAATTAATAACACACACACACACACACACACACACACAAAATACTTAGTCACGTGGTAAAACATACACGTTGACGTGTACACACGGATAGATACGTGTGTACGAAAACAGACATGCGCGGACCCATGGAATCATACACGCGCATATTCACACACGAACTTAAACTCCACAGCACATCACTCACGCTGATTCGCTTAATGCTCCATTACCGCATAAGTATATAAGTTGAAGTTCCTCTTTAGTGTAGTTTTTTGTTGTTTTTTCTAGTTTATCATATATGATATCAGCAGATTTTCATTATATAAATGCTTCATGAAAGTATAGCAATTGATTTCATAGAGATCTTCAAAACGCTTTCGATAAAAGTTACACATCGTAGGTTATTAGCAAAATTAATTCCTGTGGTATATATTGGGGCTGTTCTTTGGTGATTAAGAAGCCGGGTAACTGACTGGAAATAGAATATTTGATCAAAATCAAGTCTCATTGATTTGACATAAAGGGTGATGTGCCACAGAGATTAGTCTTGGCACCGGTAATCTTACTCGTATATGATTTTGATACTGATGATAGTAAGACACCAAAATATGCAGCGAATTCTAATCTGGGAAATAAATCTTTTCCAGAATCGGAATGTCTGCGGCTTCGAAGTGCCAGAGAAAAATACTTGGGGTGGGATAACAGGTGAGAAATGAATTCTATATCGATATTCATAGTGATATGCATATCAGTATTTAAAAGGTGAAGGTAAACCGAGATCATCTACTCAGGGGATTTTAACGTTCACCATAGGGAATGGTTGAATTCCCTCCATAGGATGGTGGAGGGATTTAAGCTCTCACATTCTCTATTTTCAATGATTTAGAGTAAATTTTATCCCTTCATTCACAGATTCCTGACTCTTAATATTCTGTATGTTTTTCACCTCTAGTTCATCCCGGTGTAACTACACAATTTCGGTCCCAACTGGTTCTTCTGACCACACTCTCATATAAGTATCTATTTAACAGGGTATCTTCTACTAGCAGCCCTTTCTAAGCGCAAACGTTGGCACCTCAACAAATATGATAACACTGATTACATAAATCAGTAATCCTCTTCCGTCGTCTGACTTCTGAAGATTTTTCGCTATCACTTCCTGGCCATCAGTATTATGTTCTGCCAATATTCATTAAGTTTTTACCTTTCTCTCACTGACCAGCTATTAGTTTTTCACCAGATGCTTCCGTCTTACTTCCTGAAGAGCAGGTATATGCGATCAAGAGTCCATATTTCTTGGTTTAGAATCACTTCATTTGTTTTTTCTTTGGCGTATACATCAACAGTGCTAAACATGATAAAAGAATGTACGTACTTTACACTTTTTTTTATGGTCCGTCCTGTTGTCATGGATGTCTGCCGTTATATCCCTAATTTTGCTGTGGATATCCCCTTTTCTATCACACCTATTTCTATAGATATCGCATGTTTTAGCCCTCCTGTTACTGTGATATCCTTGTTCTAGCCCTCCTATTGCTATGAATATTACCTCTTATATCCTCCACCCTCTTTCTATGTATCTCTCATGTTCTACATCTCTTGTTGCTATGGATACCACCTGTTCTACCCTTTTGTTCCCATGGACATCCCTTGTATTTATCCTTCTTATTGCAAAGGATATCCTCTGTTCTATACCGACTGTTGCCACAGGATGTCCTCTATTCTATCCCTCCTGATGTCTTGGATATTACATGTCCTGTCCTTCATGTATCCATGGATAATCCGTTTTATCTCTTCGGTTGCCTTGAATATCCCATTTTTTCCTTCCTGTTGCAATAGGTATCCTCTATTCTATCTCTTCTTTTGTTATAGATATCCCCTGTTCTGTCCCCCCTGTTGCAATGGATATCCCTGTTCTATACTTTCATTTGCTTTGGACATCTGTTCTGTGCCCCCTCTTGTCTTGGATATTCCATTCTCTTCATCCTGTTGCTATGCGTATCCCCGATTTTATCCCTTCTTTTGCCATGGATAGTTCCTCTTCTATCCCCCTCTCTGTTGCCATGGATATTTCCTGTACTGGCAATACTGACCCAATTTCTTCCATCTCTTTCCCCTTTAGTTGTAGGATGCTTTTTTCCCGTGGATTCCCTCTCAGTACATGAAAAGATTTTTCCCAATCCATACTTCTTGTGACGTAAGAAAATAGCAAATATTGGTGATACGGTAAAGAAGGGTGCAGTAAAAGTAGATATCAATGGAAGATTCCGAAAGCTGTAAAGTATAAAAGTTAAGAAGTGATGCCCCAGGAGAGTGAAGGTCCCTTTTAATATCCAGAAATAAGGAAGAAAGTTAAGACACACACACACACACACACACAATTATTAATCACTTGGTAAAACATACACGTGGACGTGTGCACACGGACAGAGACGTGTGTACGGAAACAGACATGCGCGGACCCATACGCCCATGATAAGAGGTGCACGTGGAATCATACACGCTCATATTCACGCACGAACTTGAACTCCACAACTTAACACAGGTCATCGCACGCAAGGAAAAACAATGTAATGATCTATTTTTTGCAGGAGTGGAGGGAATTTTACGCTCGTAGGGCCCCATGAGTTATCTCTTTTGTCATACTACTCTTTTTGTATAATGTTGCATATATTTTATTTCACCTACCTCACGGTTTCTTTTTCGCTCAATGCATCCTTACTGCATAAGTATATTAGTTGAAGCTCCTTTTTAGTGTAGTTTCTCGTTTTTTTTCTAGTTTATCATATATGATATTAGCAACCTTTTATCATACAAGTGTTTGATGATAGTAAAGCAATTGATTTCATATAGATTTTGAAAACCCTTTCGAGAAAAGTTGCGCATCGTAGGTTACTTGCAAAATTCATTACTGTGGTATATACTGGGGCTGTTATTTGGTGATTAAGAAATAGGGTGACTGACCGGAAACACAATATTGATAAAAGTGAAGTCTAAATGACTTGACATAACGAGTGATGTGCCACAAGGATTACTCTTGGGACCAGTTGCCTTTGTATGTTTATGATATTGGTAATGGTACGACATCGAAATATGCAGAATATTATAATTTGGGAAATAAATCTGTTATGGAATCTGAAGGTCTGCAGCTTCGATGTGTCAGAGAAAAATACATGGGCTGAGATAACAAGTGACAAATAAATTCTATTTTTATAGTGATTTGCATATCAGTATTAAAAAGGTGAAGGTAAGCCGAGGTCCTCTACTCAGGGGATTTTAACGTTCACCATAGGGAATGGTTGAATTTCAATTCATACGGATGGTGGAGAGATTAAAGCCCTAACGTTCTCCATTCTTAATGATCTAGAGTAAATTATATCCCTTTCTTCACAGATTCCCGACTCGATGTTCTGGATCTGTTTTTCACCTCTTGTTCATCCCGCTATAACTACGCAGTTTCGCTCCGAACTGGTTCTTCTGACCACACTCTCATATATGTATTATTTCACTGCATATCCTCCACGAGCAGCGCTTTCTAAGCGCAAATGTTGGTACCTCAACAAATATGATAACACTGTTTAGATACATCAGTAATCCTCTTCCTTCACCTGACTTTTGAAGATTTTTCGTTATCACTTCCTGACCATCAGTATTATGTTCTGCCACTATTCTTTAAGCTTTCAGCTTTCTTGTCCTATGACCAGCTATTAGTTTTTCACAAGCTTCCTCCGTCTTACTTCCTGTACAGCACTTATATGCGAATGAGAGTCCATATTTCTTAGTTTAGAATCAGTTCATTTTTTTTTCTTAGGCGTATACATCAACATTGCTAAACATGGTAAAAGAAAGTACATACTTTACACTTTTTTTTCTTATACTCCGTCCTGTACCCATGGATATCTATCGTTCTATCCTTCGTTTTGCCGTGGATATCCCCTGTTCTGTCACTCCTTTTTCTATAGATATTGCATGTTTTAGGCCTCCTGTTGCTTTGATATCGTTGTTTTAGTCCTCCTGTGCCTATGGATACCACCTGTTCTACCCCTCTGCTCCCATGGACATCCCTTGTTTTTATCCTTCCTATTGCAATGGATGTCCTCTTTTCTGTACCGCCTGTTGTCATAGGATGTCCTCAATTCTATCCCTCCCGTTGTCTTGGATATTCCATGTTTTTCCCTTCCTGTGGCCATGGACAATCCCAGTTTCATCTTTTCTGTTTCCTTGATTATTCCTTTTATCCTTCGTGTTGCAATAGGTATCCCCTATTCTGTCTTTCCTTTTGTCATGGATATCCCTTGTTCTGTCCCCCCTGTTGCAGTGGATATCCCCTGTTGTCATGGATGTTCCATTCTCTTCATCCTGTTGCCATGGGTATCTTGATTCTATCCGTTCTTTTGTCATGGATAGTTCCTGTTCTATACCCCTCTCTGTTGCCATGGATATTTCCTGCACTGGCGATACTGACCTTATTTCTTCCAATACTTTCCCCTCAGTTCCAGGATGCATTTTTCCCGTGGATTCCCTCTCAGTACCTAAAAAGATTTTTCCCAATCCAGATTTCTTGGGATGTAAGAATATAATAAATATTGGTGATACGCAAGCAATGGTGCAGTAAAAGTAGATATCACTGGAAGATTTCGAAATATGTAAAAAAAACAGGTTAAGAAATGAAGCCCCAGGAGAGTAAAGATCCCTCTCCATATCCAGAAATACGGAAAAAAGTAATAAAACACACACACACACACACACGCACGCACACACACACACACACACACACACACACACACACACACACGCACACGCACGCACGCACACACACAAACACACAGACTCACACACACACAGTACTTAGTCAAGTGGTAATACATACACGTTGACGTGTGCTCACAGACAAAGATGTGTGTACCGAAACAGACATGCGCGGACCCATCCGCGCATGAAAAGACGTGCACGTGGAATCATACACGTGCATATTCACACACGAACTTGAAATCCACAACATAACACTCACACTCACACAGGTTATCGTGTGCAAGGAAAAACAATGTAATGACTCATTTTTGCACGAGTGGAGGGAATCTTACGTTCGTTGGCCCCCCATAAGTTTTTTTTTTTTTGTCATACTACTTGTTTTGAATAGTGTTGCATATATTTTTTCACCTACCTCACTTTTCTGATTCGCTTAATGCACCATTACTGCATAAGTATATAAGCTGAAGCTCCTCTTAAGTGTAGGTTTTCGTTGTATTTTCTAGTTTATCATATATGATATTAGCAAATTTTCATCATATAAGTGCTTGATGGAAGTAAAGCATTTGATTTCATATAGTTTCAAAACGCTTTCGATAAAAGTTTCACATCGAAAGTTACTGACAAAATTAATTCCTCTGGTATATATTGGGCTGTTCTTTGGTGATTAAGAAATCGGGCGACTGACCGAAAACAAAATATTGATAAAAGCCAAGTCTCATTGATTTGAAATAACGAGTGATTTGCCACAGAGATTAGTCTTGGCACAGTTTGTCTTAATCTTATATGATTATGATATTGATAATGGTAAGACATCAAAATATGCAGGTAATTCTAATCTCAGAAATAAATCTATTACAGAATTCGAACGTCTGCAGCTTCGAAGTGTCAAGAGAAAAATACATTGGCCGGGATAACAGGTGAGAAATTATTTCTATATCGATATTTATAGTGATCTGCATATGAGTATTTGAAAGGTGTAGGTAAGCCGAGATCCTCTACTTAGGGGATTTTAACGTTAACCATAGGAAATGGTTGAATTCCTCCCATACGGATGGTGGGGGGATTAAAACTTTCACGTACTCTATCCTCAATGATCTAGAGTAAATTGTATACCTTCCTTTACAGATTCCGAACTCTCTTTATATTCTAGATCTATTTTTCACCTCTAGTTCATCCCGCTGCAAATTCGCAATTTCGGTCCCAACTGGTTCTTCTGACCACACTCTCATATATGTATCTATTTAACAGCATATCCTCCTCCAGCAGCCCTTTCTAAACGCAAATGTTGGCACCTCAACAAATATGACTTTTGAAGATTTTTCGCTATCACTTTCTGGCCATCATTATTATGTTCTGACAATATTCCTTAAGTTTTCACCTTTCTCTTCCTATGACCAGCTATTTGTTTTTCACCAACTGCTTCCATCTTACTTCCTGTAAATCAGTTATATGCGAACGAGAATCTATATTTCTTTGTTTTGAATTAGTTCATTTTGTTTTTTCTTTGGCGTATGCATCAACATTGCTAAACACGATTAAAAAATGTACGTACTTTACAAATTTTTTTTTCTTATATACTCCGTCCTGTTGCCATGGATATCTCCCGTTCTATCCCTCCTTTTGCTGTGGATATCCCCCTGTTTTTTCACTCCTCTTTCTATAGATGTCGCATGTTTTAGCCCTCCTGTAGCTATGATGTCCTTGTTCTAGCCCTCCTGTTGGTATGAATATTACCTGTTATATATTCCACCCTCTTGTTATGGCTCCCCCGTGTTCTATCTCTCCTGTTTCTCTGGATGTTACCTGTTCTATCCCTCCTGTTGCTATGGATGCCACCTGTTCTACCCCTCTGTTCCCATGGACATTCCTTGTTTTTATCCTTCCTATTGCAAAGGGTATCGTCTGTTCTATACTTCCTGTTGCCATAGGATGTCCTCTATACCATCCCTCCTGTTGTCTTGGATATTCCATGTTCTGTCCTTTATGTGGCCATTGATAATCCCAGTTTTATCTCTTCTGTTGCCTTGAATATCCTATTTTATCCTTCCTGTTACAATAGGTATCCTCTATTCTGTCTCTCCTTTTGTCATGGATATCCCTTGTTTTGTTCCCCTGTTGCAGTGGATATCCCCTGTTCTATACCTTCTGTTGCTATGGACATCTGTTGCAGTGGATATCCCCTGTTCTATACCCTCTTTTGCTACGGATATCAGTTCTGTCCCTTTTGTTGTCTTGGATATTCCATTCTCTTCATCCTGTTGCCATGCGTATCCCCAATACTATCCCCTCTATTCCCATGGATAGTTCCTGTTCTATCCCCTTCCCTGTTGCCATGGATATTTCCTGTACTGTCGATACTGACCCAGTTTCTTTCATTTCTCTTCCCTTCAGTTCCAGGTTGCATATTTCCCGTGGATTCCCGCTCAGTACATAAAAAGATTTTTACCAATCCACAGTTCTTGGGACGTAAGAAAATAGCAAATATTGGTGATACGCTAAAGAACGGTGCAGTAAAAGTAGATATCACTATAAGATTCCGAAAGCTGTAAAGTAAGAAGGTTAAGAAATGATGCCCCAAGAGAGTACAGATCCCTCTCCATATCTAGAAATAGGGAAAAAACTAATGACTTACACACACACACACACACACACAAACAAAACACACGTGTGGACGTGTGCACACGGACGGAGACGTGTGTACAGAAACAGACAAGCGCGGACCCATACGCGTATGAAAAGACGTGGACGTGTAATCATACACCTGCATATTCACAAACGAACTTGAAATCCACAACATAATACTCACACTAGCACGCAAGGCAAAACAATGTAATGACCTATTATTTCACGAGTGGAGGGAATTTTACGCTCGTGGGGCCCCATAAGTTTTTCTTTTTTTTGTCATACTACTTGTTTTGAATAATGTTGCATATAATTTTGTCACTTACGTCACTATTCTGATTCACTTAAAGCAACATTATTGTATAAGTGTATAAGTTGAACTTCCTCTTTAGTGTAGTCTCTCGTTCTTTTTCCTAGTTTATCATGTATGCTATTAGCATCCTTTCATCATATAAGTGCCTAATGACAGTAAAGCATTGATTTCATATAGATTTTCAAAACGCATTCAATAAAAGATACACATCGAAGGTTACTAGCAAAATCAATTAATGTGGTATATATTGGGGCTGTTCTTTGGTGATTAAGAAATCGGGTGAGTGGCCGGAAACTAAATATTGATAAAAGTCAAGTCTCAATGATTTGACATAACGAGTGATGTGCCACAAGGATTAGTCTTGTTACCGGTTGCCTTTCTCTTAATGGTAAGACATCGAAATATGCAGATTATCCTAATCTGGCACATAAATCTACTACAGAATCCGAACGTCTGCAGCTTCGAAGTGTCAGAGAAAAATACATGGGTTGTGATAACAAGTGACAAATGAATTCTATATCGATGTTTATAGTGATTTGCATATCAGTATTAAATATGTGAAGGTAAGCCGAGATCCTCTACTCAGGGGATTTTAACGTTCACCTTAGGAAATGGTTGAATTCCTCCCATACGGATGGTGGAGGGATTAAAGCCCTAACGTTCTCCATTCCCCATGATCTAGAGTAAATTATATCCCTTTCTTCATAGATTCCCGATTCTCTTAATATTCTGGATCTGTTTTTTAACTCTTGCTCATCCCGCTGTAACTACGCAGTTTCGCTCCCGACTGGTTCTTCTGACCACACTCTCATATATGTATCAATTTCACAGCATATCCTCCACCAGTAGCCCTTTCTAAGCGCAAATGTTGGCACCGCAACAAATATGATAACACCGTTTAGATACATCAGTAATCCTCTTCCTTCACCTGACTTTTGAAGATTTTTCGTTATCAGTTCTTGGCCATCAGTATTATGTTCTGCCAATATTCTTTAAGTTTTCAGCTTTCTTCTCCTATGACCAGCTATTATCTTTTCACAAGCTTCTTCCGTCTTACTTCCTGTAAAGCACTTATATGCGAATGAGAGTCCATATTTCTTAGTTTAGAATCAGTTCATTTGTTATCTCTTTGGCGTATACATTAATATTGCTAAACATGATAAAAGAATGTACATACTTTACAGTTTTTTCTTTTCATTCTCCGCCGTGTTGTCATGGATATCTCCTGTTCTATCCCTCCTTTTGCCGTGGATATCCCCTGTTCTGTCACTCCTTTTTCAATAGATATCGCATGTTTTAGGTCTCCTGTTGCTTTGATATCCTTGTTCTGTCCCTCCTGTTGCTATGGATACCACCAGTTCTACTCCTCTGTTCCTTTGAACATCCCTTGTTTTTATCCTTCCTATTGTAAAAGATATCCTCTGTTCTATAATGCCATTTACCATAGGATGTCCTCTAGTCTATCCCTCCTGTTGCCGGGGATATTCCATGTTTGTCCTTCCTGTGGCCGTTGTGCTGGGTCACTGTGCCCAGCACTGCTTAATCTGAAGGCTTGAAGGAAAGATTGTAGATTCTTTGAATCTCTGGGTTTATTTACAGTACAGGCCGGCATGCCAGCTAGGAGAGGTTGGACCTTTCCCTGCTGACACCAAGAGACCACTAAAGAGTGGGCAGGGAACATACCCGCGGCTTACAGTGTTGCCATATGTAATCACAGGGTTGCCACATCTGCAGAGTATGTAGGCTAGGCTTTACAACAGAAGAAGAAATGATTATGGTAGTAAGGATACAGGAGGCATGGGTAAATATATGTGTGGTATATACATAGTTACATTCATTTGTCAAGATACATATGACTGACATAGTCATTACACATATCCACACCTCCCTCCCCCTTTTGCGCTTGTAGCAGCGCTTCAAGCGGCTGTTTCCTGAGCCTTTCAGATCTGCGTGGGGCATTGGAGGGTATCTCTACTTCTCTGGACTTCTCGTCCGAGCAAGGGACCACAGGGATGGGAGGGAGGGGGTCAGCACTGGGGTCCGGTATGGGACGTACAAAGGGGCGGTTACGCCACCACACCCGGCCGCTTAGGAGCCGCACCTCGTACTCCCGGTTCCTGCCGCAGCCCATGACGACCCCAACCTTGTCCCAGCGGTGAGTGTCCGTATTCTGGATGCGGACGTGGTCGCCGAAACTCAACCTGGGAATGGAGCGTGCGTGCTTATTATACTGGTCCGTGACTTGGCCAGCACGGGCAGCAGCTCGGCGGTCGGAATCTTCTGTGCGTTCCTGCCATTCCTTGGAGAAGGATGTAGAGTGGGCGGGGACGCACGAACGTAGTGGATGTCCGTATAGCACAGGGGACGATGGAGGGCCATCCAGACAGTCGGTCCGCGATGACGAGGAAGGCTTTTCCGGCGACTGTGAAGAAGTCTGCGGAGACCGACTCGAAAGGTCTGGTGGGGACATCGTCCGACAGAAGCGGTTCCTGTTGCTGGCTGGGTTGAGAAGGGTCTGGCACGATTCGCAGGCTTTGGACCGTGCTCCTGATGTCCGCTTCTATGCCAGGCCAGAAGACAGTTTGGCGCGCCCTGCGAATTGTCGCTTCCGTACCGCGGTGACTGTCGTGGAGTCGAGATAGAGTGCGGCGTCGGAGGGCGTTGGGGACGACTCTGTTGTCACGGAGTTTCCAATATGGCAGTAGGGAAGAGTGTAGCGCGTACCGATGTGATGGGAATCCTGATGTGACGCAGTCTAGGAGGCGTGTGTAGTCCGGGTCGATCCGGGCGGCGTCTCGAAGGTCTTGAATGTTCCGATCGGCGTCTTGGTGCGTTGACTCTGAAGAATCCTCGGTGACGATGGTGTGGACGATGCTCCTCAGGTGTGTAGCTGTTTCTGTGAACAAAGTCTCGTCTTCAGGGGCGGGACGGCCCACTGGGTCGCGCGAGAGGGCGTCAGGGATTCAGAGATCCTTGCCGGGGCGCCAGACAGCTAAGTCGTGGATTTTCCAACGCGTCGAGGGTGTAACTGTTGAGAATGGGGATCAAGGGGCGATGATCAGTCACCAAAGTGAAGGAAGATAGGCCAACGAGGTAGTGCCTACATTTAGACATGGCCCATACAGCGGCGAGGAGCTCCAATTCAATTGTGGCGTAGCGCGTTTCTGC
>JAYMFT010147422.1:0-12695 GCA_038088735.1 Panulirus argus
TGGACCGACTGCCGCAACCAGGATTCGAACCTATGCGCTCGACCCTGGGCGGCCCGTGAATGCGTCACGGTCAGGGATGCTTACCGCTACACCTTCATATACATAAGAATTATGCACAGAGCTAATCAGACTGGGTTCGACATTTCTGCGTGTAACCTAATCATCAGATTTGAAAATAACGTTACGGTTGTTGAAATTAATGATGTGATCAAAGTCCCGCATGTGCACGGAAAGAGCACTTTTATCCTACACTCACATCTCTCTTATGTTCACAGTTTCGTTTATGAATGTTTTCCCGTTTCTCGCAAATATACAAAAACATGACAATCCTAGCGTGGTATTACATGTAATGCCATGTAATTTAGGCCTAGTAAAAGAGTTTATTCTGGCCAAACATCTTGCGAAAACAATTTTGCAAGTACGGTAACGCCCGCGTGGCGTGCAAATAAATAAAGGTCTTTCACCCCAAAGATTGTCAGAGCAACAGCAATAGTGCATTGTGAGAAGTGGAAGTAGCCTATCGCATTTACTCATCGAATCTAATTTACTAATGTCAGTAGCTTTAATCTATCCCCAGGTAACTTAAAATCACATTCTATTATCAACCAAATTATTGCGAAAAATGTATCAAGATAAGATAACATAAGAGTAGTTGTTAAACACATATCTCGCTACCCAAGGCCAAGCAACTCCAGCCAGCACAACCCGTAACCGCAACACACCCCCACTCTCCCTTTAACGACCGAGAAAGACAGTTTCCACTCTGGCATATGCGGTAATAGGATGTACGTACAAGGGCTCTGTGCTGGTGTTGGATATGAAATTTTGTGGAGTACACCTGATGAGGCGGATTTCTTCCGAGGGAAACATGTCATGCATTGTAAAGTTTCAAAGAAAATCAGAACTAATGAATTACGATTAACCCTTCATATACGTAGAGAGAGAGCAAATTCTGCTCGGATACCGTAAAGGTTTCTGCAGTTTCTGCATTAATCAACCTAAAGTACAGGCATGGTGAGGAAAGGTGGCGAGCGAGGAGCCAGGTGCAGGTGCCCTCTAGGAAGAAGCGGACCGCGGCCCAATCCCTGCTGCAGATGGACAAGGTGGCGCAGGAGTTCACTGTCAGGTAATACATGAAGGGGCATCCTTAAGATATTGGCCTAGAGAGATAATAAAGATCAGTGGGAAATGAGGTTATCAAGAGATAATTATGTTTATAATACAAAAATTCGATCCTGTCCTGTGTCTTTACACACGGCGAGAAAGGTGCCAGACGCACGATTACTTTTTTTTTTCAAACATAGTCGCCAATAATTCATCTATTTCCTTGGCAGGGTATAGGTTCCTGGTCGCTAGGGTGATATACTTTTGGGAAAATATTATATATCATATACTATAAAAAGCTGGTGTTTTCTGTCTCTTCTCTACACGCCTAGATAGATGCCAGATGCTCCCATATGTAGGTAGCATAGGAGTTGCTGGCTGCTAGGGTAATATTTTTTTCGGAAAACATGTAAGTGATGAGCAAGAAGAGTGAGCTAGCAATTTAGGAGATATGATAAGGAAAAATGGCAGGGCCAAGTGGTTATGCCACTCCTCTGTTCACTGACGAAACAAAACAAGAGGTTTGTTGTTGTCAGGGCTTCTATTCGGTGTAAATCCGAATCCAGAGGTCGATAACTAGCTGGTGCCGACATTAAAGCTAATGTTCTCTGTAATGCTGGTACCAATGACATACTATAGAAAAAACGAGAGGACCTCCTGAAGAACTTGTTTGGCGTCTGAGGAGCGAAACTCACTGTGTTATAGTTTCAGGAGTACTCTGTAACACCAACAGGAAACCCTTCTTCAGGAAGGTGTTCAAAGACTTGTTGGATGCTTACTTACCTTTTTGTTGCAACACTTTTAAATTCAGCCTGATATGATTATGAAGGACAGCATCTGTGGAGCAGACCCATTCCTTTCCGTAAAAACTTCTCTCGAAAATTTTGAGTCTTTTATTTGGTTATTTTACGCAAATTCGTGCGGTATAGGAAAACATTTGGTATCTCTAAATCTTGTTGGATTAAAGAGACAGAGAAGTCTTTCCATAGTACATTAGATTTAACAGTGACAGAGGAAACAAAGTAGGTGGTGGTTTCGTATTCTTAGTTAAAGATGATATTACTCCTGTAATGGAAACTGTGGCTGTTGATAATATCAATTTCAATTTGAGTGTGTGGAAATTAAAAATGAGCACGAAAGAAAGTAATAGTAAGATTAGTGTACCTACCCCAAATAAGACATTAGAGATTGATGAAAATCTATATGGCCATTGATCACGACTTGACAAAGGAGATAACTATACTTTGTGTTAGACAGTGAGGGGTCTGGATTCTGTTAAGACAATGAGGGGCTTGCACTAGGTATTAAGACAATGAGGGTTGCAATCTATGTTAAGACAAGGGAATGGATTCTGTGTTAAGATAGGAAGAGGAATTGTACAGTGGGAGATTTCATCATGCCAGTATCGCAGTGTTGAGAATCCCATTTCAGTAGCGTAAACATGCTTGTTAGTGCCCCATTGCCATTCGTTAAGGTATCCACTCACAACATGAACATAGTATACTTAGTTTTGGCTACAAGTGAGGATTTTGGCCATGATATTGTGGACTGAAAAAATAAGAGTCGTACGAGCGATCACCGGCAAATCAATGGTGGACGACATAATAGGCGTCAAAAATTGCCAGATATTCGATTATTAAGTTTTAAATGATCTTTGTAATGTTCTTGACAGGATAAGCTTGGGTGATATCATCAATGAAAATGGTATAGACGTAGATGTTCAAAGCAGACGGGATGGAAATATGTGACAATGTCGAGTAGACATAAATTTTCCAAAACTATGCCAATATGGTGGAAAGAATTAGATAAAGAACTTCCCGTTGTTTGACGACTTTAGAAAAAAAATTCAAAGAAAGCAATTAGCATGATAAAGTTATCTACATGCATCTGCATAGAAAAGTAAAAGAACAAGAGAAAACTTATACGTCAAAGTAAGCATTAACATGAAGCGTATATTGCGAAAATAGCTGAGGGAAAACAAAAGACTTATGTAAGAAACAATAGCGTCATTACTTAGTCACTTAGTCCATTAGTTATGGAAAATGGTGACTTGGTTCATGACGGTGAAGTCGTGGTAAAGATCTTAAAGAATTTTCCTTCTCTTATCCATATTCAGTTCTGCAGCTCATGTTCCAGATCCAGTCCCATTGCCAGGTGAGGAGGACATTTTGTAACACATTGACTTACTTGCTCAAGACTTACTATCATCATTAAAAGGATTGAAAGTAAATAAAACGGCAATTTTTGATAAAAGTTTTTATCCGAAGACAATAAAGTTGTAAATGAGATAGTTTAGCCCAAGTCATACAAACACACACACACACACACAAACGCAGGAACGATAGGTGACGATGCTGTCAGACTGAAAGAAATGTATAGATATGCTGATGGAATAGTATTCAATGGAAAAGAGCTAGAGTATGAGGATCGTATAAGGCAAAACACGCCTGATATTGGTGGAGGAGTGGAAACAAACCTTTTCCTCTAAAAGGGGTACAGGATAGTAAGGTGGGCAAGAGAAAACAAAAGAGGAGGGAAATTATCTCTACTGATAAGAGATAATCTTAAGTTTTAGACAATAGCGGTAAATGACCTATTCCGATTGTACCTAATGGATTCGGTAACTGTGAGAACGAAGTGTATAGTGGTTTTGATACCAAATAACCTTCCAGAGGTATAACCTGTAGCTTACACCGCGAGTGAAAAGTCACCTTCGGTGAAGCTGTATCACTGGGAGTAAAGTGTCATCAAAGAACGTATCACTCCAAAGTACTCCACATTTTCCCGCTACTGGAAGTAGCGCACCATTGGGCTGTAGGAGCCTTTGGGTAACAACAAGACTCTTTCATAGATATTTGTCCGAGGGCGATTTTAAATCATTTGATAATTTTCATAATCCAGAACTAATTTACAAAGATAACACTAAAGGAAAAAGTCAAGATGGTACAAGAAGCAATGAAACACTCACTTCTCAGAGAAGATGATATACTTACAATGGGGGAAATTTCAGTTATAAAGATACAGACTGCGGATGGTGCTGCAGTTGAATTTCTGAAGAAAGGAGGTGACTGTGTTGTTGAGTGGTTAGTCAGGATTTTCATTGTACGTATGTATCATGGTGAGGTGTCTGAGAATTGACGGTATGCATGTATTGTGCCATTGTATAAAGGCAAAGGGGACAAAGGTCAGTATTCGAATTACACAGGCATAAATTTGTTGAGTGCACCTGGTAAGCTGTATGGGAGAGCAGTGATTGAGAGGGTGAAGGCATGTACAGAGCTTAAGAATGGGTAGGAATAATATAGTTTCAGAAATGGTAGAGGATGTTTGGATCAGGAGTTGACTTTCGAGAATGTGCTTGGGAAATACATAGATAAACAGATGGATTTGTATGTAGCATTTATGAATCTAGAGAAAGCATATGATAGAGTTGATAGAGATGTTAAGAATAAACGCTGTGGGAGGTAAGCTGCTAGAAGCGGTGAGAAGTTTTTATCAAGTGTGTCAGGCGTGTGTACGAGTAGGAAGAGAGGAGAATGACTGGTTCCAAGTGAAGGTTGGTCTGCGGCAGGGATGAGTAATATCACCATGACCGTTTAATTAGTTTATGGTTGGGAAGGTGAAGGAGGTAAATGCAAGAGTCACAGCACTGATGACAGATTCGAGTGAGAAACTGCTGAAGTTCGTGACTGAGTTTGGAAGAGTATGCGAAAAGAGGAAGTTGAGAGTAAATGCAAATACATGCAAGATTATTTGGTTTAGTAGGTAGCAGAGGAACAGGTTTGTTGGGATGTGAGTTTGGAGAAAATTTGGAGGAAGCGAACTGTTTTAGATACCCGGAAGTGGGTGGACATAGCAGCGAATGGAACCTTGGAAGCGGAAATGAGTCATAAGTTGGGTGAGGGTGCGAAGGTTCTGGGAGCGATGAAAAATGTGTAAAAGGAGAGGTCTTTATTTGGAAAGGTGAAAATGGTTATATCTGAAGTAGAGGTAATAAATATGAAGAGCTTCCTTTACAGTGTAACATATAATTTGAACTAGGTGAGGCCATTCTAGAACAACCCTCATGAACTAAGCATTGGCATACTGGATTACAGCTTTTACTTGAGAATGATTCACATATGATGGGAAAGGTTTGACTTAATGTAGTTTATCCATCCGCTCTTGGACGAAAGGAATATGAATCAATATGGCCTTAGAAATGACTGTAGCTTCCAAAAATGAATAAATCCTTTCTAGTTGATAGTTAAGTGTAACAGGTTTGTAATACGATGTAACCTTAGTTAGATCCAAGAGGCGAGCCAATTCTGGAGGTGGAAACAATACAGGAGTGGTAATGTCATGATTAGCTACATTCAGATTAGTCTCTCATAGAAGGTAATGATTTTACTAACAGTGACTGAGATGTTGGGAATAACCACGTTGAATCTGTATAGTGGATGCAACTGCTTACCTATAATAAATGTGTGGGTCTAGCTGTAAACCATGACAATGTTTCAGATATGTACCACGCCAATGTGTAGTTGTTAACGTATCTACTGTGGCAGAGGTCTCTGTACCAGGCTCAAGGTCAAGGTCCTCATGATAAAGTAACTTAAGGTTGTCAATGTGTTCTTCTCGAACATCTTGAGTTTCTCAATGTCTGATTTATATTCATATCCTCCTATGTGTTGCAGTACCCTATATGGTCCTGTGAACTGTGGCGATATCTTATAATTTTCTCCAGTAGCACTAAAGTTCTTCACCACTAGCAAGTTACTTTCTCTAATCTGTCTAGGTCTAGCTTGCCTGTTCTTAACTTGTGTAAACTGTCGTGTCGCTTCTACTGTGTTCTTTCTAATTCGTTAATGTGCGCGTTGGATACAGGAGAACTTATATTCTACATGGTTATCAGTATCATATTCTGTGGTGTAGACGTCAGCAGGTCATACGGATATCTCTTGTCAGATCCATACAACGCAAAAAAAGGGATGTCACCTGTATTGAAATGATACGAATTATTAATGGCACTTTGTACATCAGAGATACATTCATCCCAATGAGTATTCTAAAAATTAATAGTTGCTCTAAGTGTCTCTTGCACCTTACGATGCTACCTCTCTGCTAACCCATTCGACGCTGGTTGGTGTAACTTACTATAAGAGAAATTCCTTGGTTGGATCAGCAGGTTTAATTGTTAGTTTAGGAGTTTCTTTACGTAAGTACTTTATCACTTGTGACCAGACTGGGTCATTCTGTTGCTCTTTCTTTAGCTTATCTATATCTAGAGCAGGATACTCAGTTATCGAGGCTACATTCCGCGACAATGGATCTGCTACAATGTTCTGTTTTCCAGCCATGTACTCTATAGTTGGACTGAAACCCCATATAGTCAATGACCCTCTAGCAAACCTTCCTGTCGGTCATCGATTTCGAAATAACCTTACTACGAGTTAGTGATCGGTAAGCACATAAACTGTATCACGTTAGATACTGAACTTGGTTCCAGTATACAACAGAAGGGATTTTTTTCCTTCCTGTCAGTTGGTCGTATAAGGCTGAGTTTCACCTTTACTGTCGTTAAAGTGCTTGCATTTACCCTTATATCATGAGTAAGAATCTCCTTTCAGTGTCTCAGGATGAAAGAAATATATTTCTCGAGTCCCTAAACACGTTTAGTTCAGTAGGTAAAATTTGCTCAGAATATGAGTGACCTGCAATTACTACCACAGTCCTTGAATACGAACGACCCTGCCTTACCCGTTCTCCCGCGGTTTATGGAGTACTGGTTACTGGTGAGAAATTTGTAGGGCAACTTAATTCTTGGTATTTTACTACACTGGTCATCATTGGTATCTTACGTCCCTGGACAACTACTGTCCATTCATGTGGCTTACATTCCACCTTATAATCTCGCATAGTAGCGCCACACATTAGACTATTTCCTCCAGATTTTACCTGATCACCTATGCAGCATTCCATTCTCAAAGTCCTAATGACACCTTACTTAAAATCCTTAAAGGCTGTCCAGACCACTTCAGTTGCACTGCAAGTTCCCAAGTCTTTCACTGCAATCTAACTGAATTAAGTTGGTGTCTGTTCCAGTGTCTGCAAAAGCTTTTACTGTCAGCCCCATTAAGTTTGGTTGACATCAGTGGCCCTGTAGCCCTATGAACAACTGACTGACATCAGTGGCCCTGTAGCCCTATGTACAACCGACTGACATCAGTGGCCCTGTAGCCCTATGAACAACTAAGTTCTGACTCTCATCACTTGCCCATTGGTCTTCTAGAACTTTACAAGGGTTAACTAGATCCCCAGAACTAACAGAACTTAGCTGTGTGTTGTCAGTTTGTCGTGGAATCAGTACCGTGTCGCTTGATTTAGGGGCAAGCTTGAGGGTTTCCCATGGAGAAGACGTTGGAAGGGACGTGTCGCGTCCGTTCGCAGGTCTCCGGGGAACAGAGCGAACGTAGGAACTGTAACATATTTTCCAGTCTTTTCCACTGGGAAGGGAGGTTATACCCTTCGTATGAAACTATTTTATGGCGCGAGTTTTATCCACAGCTTAACATTAGGGTGGTTTTTTTAAAGTAAAAGAAATACAATCCGGTCATTTTTCAAGTTCAGAGATGTTATTCCTACGGAGTAGCAGTCGTCCATAGTCTACCAGTATAAGCGCAACAGCTGTAATGCTTTGTATATTGGCCAGACGAAGCGACACTTCAGGACGCGCATTCATGAACACCTTGGGCGGTCAATACGAACTGACTGCCGAACTACCAAACCCGTCATCTTAGTAATACGGAATCACGCTCACGACAGTGACCACCCAGTGTGGGCAGGCAGGCAGCTCCTCTGTCCTACTGGAACAAACCCACTATAAGTAACAATCAGGTATCGACGGCGTTATTGTTTTCGGATAAACTTTTATTAGATTAACAGTAGAACTGAAAAGTACACCCTGGCAACACAGTGAATAATCACCGGCTTTTTACGGACTTACGATGAGATTGTGTATACTAAGGCTGAGCGTTGCATTCCGACCTCACACACCTTTTCAGAAGTCCAGTGCGGATAATTAGCGTTCATTGAGGGTTTTGTGTGAGGGTTGAATGTGTGTGTGTGTATGTGTAGCTTAGTGGAGCCAGCGCCATCCTCAGAACGTTCCCAGCTGTTTAGCTAAATTTACTATGATTTGGCAAGATTTATATATTGCGTGATGGGGGGGGGGGATGCCACGAATGTAGAACTCCCTCCTTCCCCTGTTCTGCACAAAAAGGTAATTACAGTTAGATGATTACACACACACACACACACACACACACACATTACAGGCCTCCATTACAGGTCTTTCTCCCTCGGCACCAATTTGCCATCAGCCCCCTCACTTCTTCTCTATCGTTCTTATTTTCTCCATCACCTCCCTCATTAATTTCCACATAACCAACGGCCAGCCAGAGACCACATCCCTCACCCCCTCAAGATCACCTCATCATCAGCTCCTCTGGTTTTCGCCATCTTCAGCCCTGGGATTCAGCACTTTCAGCCCTGGGATTCAGCGCCTTCAGCCCTGGGATTCAGCGCCTTCAGCCCTGGGATTCAGCGCCTTCAGCCCTGGGATTCAGCACCTTCAGCCCTGGGATTCAGCGCCTTTAGCCCTGGGATTCAGCACCTTCAGCCCTGGGATAGAGCATCTTCAGTACCTGGCCCCAGCAAGCTGAACCACGTCTTATAGACAACACTAGTGTCTCACCTCAGCAGACCCGTCTCCAGGCTTCAATAAAACCACCTCATCTTCAACAATCTTTTACCTCGTGCAGCAACGCCAAGCTCTACGTTTCTAGAACGCTCACAACAGATGCATAGTTAACTTCTGACCTACTAACCTCGGTTTTGACTTCCAAGGGCCCCAACTCCTGGCTTCAGACATTAATGGCACCCAAGAGCCATACCTTCCCCAGCTTAAGCAACATCACCCTCATTCTGAACCAGCGCCGTACCAAAGGGTTTCAGCATATACTGATGTAACCTTCAACAGCTTCAGTTTATTTCTGATAACCCACAATTTTATATGAACAGCTAAAGCCTAAGCCTTAAGCACCCACAGCTTTCTAGCCTCTCCAGCACTCACCAGCACACGGCCTCTGGCTTCACCAACACGCCCTTGAAATGCACCAATAGAAGCTTTTCCACAACAAGGGCCTCTCCCCACTGCACCATCGTACGCCCGAGAATCGAACGCAGGCCACCAAGAATGGTAGGCAGACAACTCTCTCCTAGACCAACGATGAGCTAATAACTGTCTTTACTAAGTTACTACTGCAGCTCTGGATCCCTCAGCTCACACACTGGGGACCAAGTAGGGTGAGGGCAGCCCGCTCACACTCGAGTCCCAAGGAAGCTACAAATCGACTAGCTGGTACTCTCCATTATGTTCATGTCTCAAAAATTGTACTGCTCACATGTAAACCAGTCTACAGAACTTCACCTCTGTACGCCCGAGAATTGAACAGAAAATGATTCAAGTAAATTAGAAAGAAAATATGGCGTGAAGACTCGTATTCGAAGAACTATTTATGAATCTAAAGACTACATTGTGCAGACAGGATATGCAGCTGTTGCTCCACGCTCTGGGATACAGAGAACAAGTTACACACAGAGAAATGCTTAAAACCGGGAGGACTATTGCAGTTACGACGATACCCTGAGCATGTTCGAGACCAGAACTGTGCGTTCTAAGGCCCTCTGAATACTGAGGACTGTAGCAGAGGTTAAAGAGAAATAAAGATATAAGGATGAAAGGTTCAAAGATAATTGGAATGGGAAGTTTGAAAAAAAAAGAGAAATGAAGAGCGAAAGAGTGGAAAATGAGGTTGATATTATGGAGAGGTGTATGGAGAGGCCATCAGGAATGCCTGCGACGAATCTTGTGGAACTGTCGGAACGAGGAATGGAACAGAGAGGAAACGGTGAGCTGGACTGGAAACGAGAGTTGCTGGACGAGAATATCTGGGTGTGAATTACAGACCCACGTCATCCGGAGAAACTGATAAGTGATGGGCAAAAGAAGACTGAATAAGAGGAAGGTCTTTTGGTTAAAGAATGAGACAGATGCTCACTGGTCACTGTATAAAAGAGAAGTAAACAAGGACTTTGATATAAAGCAGAAACGTGAATTCAAAGGAGTGTCGAATAATCATTTTGGAAGGCTGTTAATGGATGAAAAAGAAGGTATGTGTCTTCATGAAAAATCAATACTCCCTGGACCTCTTGTGGAAAAGAGACGGACATATACGGGAGCTTTGAGAGTATTCCATGTGACTCCTGGACTTCATTAGTACAGATGTTGGTTTTAGTTGAATGAGAACAGATGCTGAGGTAGGGAGAAGCTGACTGAGAGATGTATTGCAATGGGAGACGTAAGAAGAGATGCAAAAGCAATTGATGAATTCGATATAGAAAATGTATTACGTATAAAAGGCTATGGAGACAGCTAGAGGGAACTGCAGTGCATGTAACATTTATGGGTCTAGGTAAGATGAATGACCACAGGGACTTCAGACAATCTATGTGTGTCTTCTCCTCAGGGTGCGCCTGGAAAACAGCTCGGTCCTGGAGCAATATTTATGACAGGAGGGAGGTCTGTGTCAGAATGATCGGTGCAAGTGGGTGATTTAACATACATGTCGAAGTGAGTTAAGTGTTGTGTCGTGTCATAGAGTATGGTTGATGATATTCCTCCTGATGGGACAAAACGTAAAATGACGGTAATATACGAAGGTTCTTGGTTTCAGTGCTGGATAAATAGCAGTGGGATATAATATGCTTATCTCAACACTGTTCTTGGTGCATTATGGTGATAGATCCTACTATCTCTAGCTTAGCCATCGTCTCATCAAGCATCTCTTTTGGCCATCGTCTCATCAAGCATCTCTCTCCTCTCGTGCATCTGTCCTCACTGGCCAACGTATCTTACTGTCCTTCCTTCTCCCCTGTCTTTTTCTCCGTAATTTTCCCTTTTATACAGTTGAGTCTCTATTCCTGTTTATCTGTCGTTGTCTCCACTCATACCTGTCTGCTTTTCCCGCAAATCCGTCACTTTCCTCACAAACACACTAGTTCCTTATCTTACCATTATGCTTACAGATACCTGTCTCTCCTCCGTTCAGTATCCTTATACACACATGTCTTTTTGTTGTTCTAATATACACCTGTTTTAGTCCACACACACACACACAAACACACACACACACACACACACACATGTAAAGTGAATGTGCTTCTGCAAGCCTAAGTGAAGGTTCAATAAGCACTGGCGGGAGAGGGACCATTTAGGTCTCTGTGCCCACCTGTCATTCCCCTATGGCGATGTACTGTACCCACAGTACGATCTATACTTTCCTCTACCTACACCTAGCCAGGTACCCTTCACCCATACTATCACTGAAATGCTTTGTGTATATATGTCTAGACAATGTTCTATCTTGAATTATGTCTATGAACAAGCTTCCCAAGATTGTTTCTCGACGCTTGGACTCGTGCTGAATATCCTGTAGTCCTTAAGGCTTCACACGGTGATTGAGAAGAACTGTGGTAATTCCTGGGCATACATAGGAGGCACCTTCAAGGTAGGCCTACCCAGTCGCCTGTTTCCAGTTCCCTTCGACGCTTGCCTTCCTGATGAGTAATTTTGTTGGGGAGAGAGGGTTGCCGAAGGATTTCTTAGGCTGGACGACTATGCCTCACTCGCGTTATGTATAGAAGACAAACGGATGATGTGTGGCCAACGGTGGTCCCCCATTGTTAGGGTTTCGGGCCCTCGTTAAGATGGTCTGCTTGAGGCCACACGTGGCCTTTCCAGAAGGTAGCAGCTTCCCAAATTACACTCTGAGGTGGAGCTCAAATATCGACCGTCCAATAATAGCGATCTAGGGCGTAACACAGTAGCCGGTCGACGGGCGACGACCAATCAGCTCTCGCGGGAGCGTAAGTACAGAAGCCACCGGGCCGCAGTGGACCGATCATAAAATCGCGGGGAGCAGCGATCCTCCAATGGGGAGTCGACGCACAGTAGCGCTGCCCAAGTGGCTGCCGAGGAAACAATATGGAGGAGTGGCCGAGCCCGGTCACTGGCTCATCTGGCTCTATTTCTTTCTTCCTGGCTCTTGTTATTCATCGTAGAACACTCTCTTGTCGCGGGAGATTTCTGGCTTCGTTATTGGAGCTACGATATACCTTTATTTCCCATCTCTAGGAGATACTAACAGGGAATGCAAATGCTTTACACATTCTATGAGAACGTAAGGGTATTATGGAAGGGGCAGCCAGCAGCCAACTCGGCCGCCCCCCCCCCCCCCACAACAGCCCCTCGCAGCCCCTGCTGTACAATAGGAGGAAAAGGGACCCTCGTCTTGCCCCTACAAACCCAAGTTCTGTCCAGCATCAGAGTTTAAATAGTGAACTCATATCAACAATGTCTTTCAATCCATAGGGACCACCAGTATGTCTCAAACCATCCATAGGGACCACCAACATGTCTCAAACCATCCATAGGGACCACCAACATGTCTCAAACCATCAATAGGGACCACCAACATATCTCAAACCAT